>JAHREE010122941.1:0-12188 GCA_033628505.1 Tringa tobata | reverse complement strand
TGTATCATCCCCAGTGCCCCCAGTTATGGGGGGATGAGGTGCATCATCCCTGGTGTCCCCGGTCACGGGGAGCTGCGTTGTATCATCCCCAGAGCCCCCAGTTATGGAGGGGGGATTTACTGCATCGTCTCTAGGTCCCCGGTCATGGGGGGCTGTGCTGTGTCATCCCCAGTGTCCCCAGTTATGGGGGGATGAGCTGCATCATCCCCGAGTCCCCGGTCATGGGGGGCTGTGCTGTGGCATCCCCAGGGACCCCAGATATGGGGGGGCTTTACTGCATCATCCCTGGGCTCCAGTCATGGGGGGCTGTGCTGTGTCATCCCCAGTGTCCCCAGTTATAGGGGACTGCACTGCATCGTCCCCAGGGACCCCAGATATGGGGGGGTTTCACTGTATCATCCCCGAGTCCCTGGTCGTGGGGGGCTGTGCTTCATCATCCCCGGGTCCCCCCACTCACGGGGGGGCAGAGATGTCCCCCCAGCTGGAGCGGTCGACGGGTCTCTCCCCAGAAGTGTGTGTGCTTCTACTATAAAAAGCCTCGAGGCTGCAACCCAGACGTGGGGATCTGCATGGGGGGTGGGAGGGGGGGTACAAAGCCCCCAGCCCTGCCCAGATGGCTGCCCTGGCCCCGGGCACTGCCCTGTGCTGGGAGTTGCCCTCCAGCCGACAGTGAAGCCAGACCTTCATTTTATGGCTGGTAGAAGCCCTCATTTGGCAAATGAGCCAAAGCTTTGGCTTTGGTGACTCTAATGTCCCTCTGTCCGCAGGGATTTTTGAAGTGAAGTGGTTTCTTGAGCTGGTCCCACTGCTCTGGCAGGAGAAGGGCTAAAGGAATCCAAACCAGCTTTTGCTGCCTGTCCTTTACCCAAAGTCACCCTGTCTTTGCTCCATAGACCTCCCTGCCCGTGCAGCGCTGGCTGGAATAGCAGGAAAATGCCCCAAATCCTCAGCCTGCCTTCTTTTGGTGTGGGTAACACCCCAGGAGCGGCAGAAGAGTTTTTTCCCTCTTGCCCTCTCCCTCCCAAAAATGTGGGGCTGCTCTGCCGGGGTTGCATCATCCTGTCATTGCTCATTCCAAGGTTTCTCCTTTTAGGAAAATCAACCGGGATACAGGTCTGCCTGTGCTCACCTCCGAAATTCACTGCCCCTCGAGGGAGCAGGGATGCTCAGCTCAGGCCTGCTGGGATTTTCCAACCTTGTAAATGGCCCAAAAAACCCTGGGAAGGGGCTGGGGCAGGGGGGTGGTGTGTGGGATGCACTGGGAGCCGGATGGAGTTTGGGCTCTGCCTGGATCCTTGGCTGTCCGGAGGTGTGGGCAGGAGGGCAGCTGGATGCTCGGAGTGATGGGGAAGTAGGAATTATTCCCTTCCTGCCTCCAAATCAGGCGGTGAAACATTCCCAGCTCCTGCCTTCCTCTGGGGCCAGCCCGGCCTCCGCGCCAGCATTTAATCGCTCGTTACAGCATCGTTGTAATCAGAGGGGCAGCGTGTTGACAGTGCTTCCCTGCCGGATGGTTTCTCAGCATCAACCCCAGGGCTAAGGAACAGAATAGAGCTAAAAGGGACCATGGGGTGGGAAAAGAGTAGTGATACCCTTGGGGAAAGGCAGTTTAAATATCCGTTCGGTGCCACGTGGTCATAGAGGGATGTGCTTCTGGGATCCTCCAGTCTGTGGGCCGTGATCTCCATAAGGTGGAGGAGGTGGGGACTGGAAAGGCAGCAGGTGAATGCCACCAGCAGGTGAATGCCACCAGCATGAGGATTTCACCCACCGACCGTGGCTGTGCTGGGGCAGGGAGGGCACCGTGTCCCTCCAGCCCTCCTGGAATTGAAGGTGAGGTGCTGGCTTCCCTCCTTCCCTCCCGCTGAAGCCGGGGAGAACTGCGCCTTTGTGGGAGCAGAATCAGACCTTTGGGATGGGGAGAAGGTGCCAGGTGTTCTTCTCAAGGTTTCAAAGCAGGGCTTCATCCGGCACGGTGGTGGTTCTCATGATCTCCTTAATGTACATCATAACAGCTGCTAAATAAATAAATAAAATATAGATACGGGTAATGGGCCCAAGAGTGTGTGTAGGTGGAAACTGTCCCTCTTCAGAGCAATTACACGCGCGGAGCAGCGGTGGGGTTTCGGGTAGCCACAAACAGCCATGCAAACAATCCCATTATTCAACCATCGGGCTCCCGGCAGGGGGATTTTAATGGGGACGAGTCAGGGCCGTTTGCTCGTTAGCGGGAGTTGAGCCGGGTGTGTTTCTGCTCTGTGATCCCAGCTGGGGCTCTGCCGTGCTTCCGTGGTGGCACCGAAGGAGAACTCATCGCTTTCTCAGGGCACAACCCCCCCCGGGGCCTGGACCACCACCCCACCGACGTGCTTTGGGCACGTTACAGTCCCTGGGTGTTGAAAAGAGCATCTCCCGTCCCCCCAGGCTGTTCAGATCCCCACGGAGGGACCTCAGCAAGTCAGACCACCCCGCGAAATACTAAGGCAAAAACCAAGAAGCATTTTGCAAGCATGACTTTTATTTTATTTTTAATTTTTTTTTAATTTTTTTTTTTTTGGTGAATGAGATTTCACTGAATTTTTTTGGAGTTAGAAGGGAGTATAGAGATCATCTAGTCCAACTCCCCTGCTGAAGCAGGATTGCCCAGAGCTAGAGCATGTTACTCAGGACGGGATCCAGGTGGGGCTTGAAAATCTCCAAAGAAGAGGACTCCACGAGCTCCCTGGGCAGCCTGTTCCAGGGCTCTGGCACCCTCACTGTGAAGAAGTTTTTTTCTCATGTTTGAGTGGAACTTCCCATGTTCCAGCTTGTGCCCGTTACCCCTCGTCCTCTCACTGGCAACCACTGAAAAGAGTCTGGCTCCCTCCTCCTTCAACCCACCCTTTAGATACTTATAGGCATTGATAAGGTCTCCCCTCAGCCTTCTCTTCTCCAGGCTAAAGAGTCCCAGCTCTCTCAGTCTTTCTTCATAAGGGAGATGCTCCAATCCTTGAATCATCCTCGTTGCCCTTCGCTGGACTCTCTCCAGCAGTTCCCTGTCCCTCTTGAACTGGGGAGCCCAGAACTGGACGCAGTATATTCCAGTTGTGGCCTCCCCAGTGCAGAGCAGAGGGGGAGAATGACTTCCCTCCACCTACTGGCCACACTCTTCCCTATGCAGCCCAGGATTCCGTTGCCCTTCCTGCCCAGATTGATTCAGCAGGAGCTCTGAAGAACCAGGACTTCTGTGAAGTGACACACGTCAAGCAGCTCCTCCCCGTTACAGCAGTTAGATCACCAGTATCTCCCTGTCTACATACTGGTGAAAAGCGAGCCCTGTCCTTCCTCCCTGGAACCTGGGTGCACCTCTCAGGGGGCATCTTTGCACAGGCCTCGCAGGGGTTAAGGGGCAGTGCTGGGATGCCAACCAGGGTGCCAGGATGCCTGCAGGGTCCCTGGATGCCCACAGAGTGCTAAGGTGCCTGCCAGGTACTGGGGGTGCTTGCAGGGTGTTGGGGATGTCTGCTGGGAGCTGGGGTACCCACAGGGTATTGGAATGACTGTCAGGTGCTGGGATGCCCACTGGGGATGCCCGCAGGGTGCCCAGGGGGGTTGGTGTTGCCTGGAGGTTGCCAGGATATCTGCAGGAGACCGGGATGCTCACAGAGTGCTGGGGATCCCTGCAGGGTGCCAGCATGCCCGCAAGGTGCTGGGTACCCGGAGAGTGCTAGGGATGCCCACAGGGTACCAGGAATGTTTGGAGGGTTCCAGGATGCCCACATGGTGCTGAGTGACTGGAGAGTACCGGGATGTCCACAGGGTGCCAGGGATGCTCACAGGGTGCTGGGTGATCAGAGGGTACTGGGGATGCCCAGAGGGTACTGGGAGTGCCCAGAGGGTCCTTCGATTCCCAGAGGGTGCCAGGTATGCTCAGAGGGTGCTGGGAATGTCTGCGGGGTGCCAGGATGCCCAAAGGGTGCCGGGGATGCCTGGAGGCTGCCAAGGATGCCTGGACAGTACTGGGATGCTCAATGGGTGCCAGAAATGCCCAGATGATGCTGGGAATGTCTGGAGGGTGCCGGGATGCCCAGACAGTACCGGGATGCTCAAAGGGTGCCGGGAGTGTCTGGAGGGTGCCGGGATGCCTGGAGGGTGCCAAGGATGCCTGGACAGTACTGGGATGCTCAAAGGGTGCCAGGAATGCCCAGACGGTGCTGGGAATGTCTGGAGGGTGCTGGGATGCCCAGACAGTACCAGGATGCTCAAAGGGTGCCAGGAATGCCCAGACAGTGCCGGGAGTGTCTGGAGGGTGCCGGGGATGCCTGGAGGGTGCCAGGGATGCCCAGACAGTACCAGGGTGCTCAAGGGGTGCCAGAAATGCCCAGACAGTGCTGGGATACCCGGACAGTACCGGGATGCTCAAAGGGTGCCAGGGATGCCCGAATGGTACCGGGATGCCCAGACGGTGCCGGGAATGTCTGGAGGGTGCCGGGAATGCCTGCAGGGTGCTGGGGATGCCTGGAGGGTGCCAGGGATGCCTGGACAGTACCGGGATGCTCAAAGGGTGCCAGGAATGCCCAGATGGTGCCGGGATGCCCAGAGGGTGCCGGGAGTATCTGGAGGGTGCCGGGATGCTCAAAGGGTGCCAGGGATGCCCAGACAGTGCCGGGATGCCCGGAGGGTGCCCGGTGCCCGGGCTGCGGCGGGGCTCTGGTGCCACCTCGTGGGCTGTCGCCTCCCGGCGGGGAGGAGAGGAGAGGACGGAGCCGGTTTGTCGGTCCGGAGGAGCTGAAGCTTTGCTCGGCAGCCCCAGCGCTTGCAGACAGGGCCCGGGGGGGCTGGTGGAGCTCCTGGCTGAGGGGCAGGAGAGCTCTCAGCATCCCTCTGCCCTGCAATTCCTTGGACGAGCCTCCCAAGGTTTTTCTTCTTTGGCTGTTTCCCAAGGGCACGCGTGTCCCTCTGCCACCTGCTTGGAATCACTGGTGCCTTCAGAAAAGGTTCTTTGGAGCAGAGCTCTCTGCTTGGGTCGCAGGGAATGACTCTGGACTCTCCCACGGGAATAGGCTGGGAGTTTATCACCGTCACAGACTCAGGAATCGCTGTGTCCTGGTCACATCAGGGGACAGAAATATTAGCAAGTGATGCTGTGTATGGAAAGCTTTCCTCCCGGCCCGGTGAGCTCAGGAAATGTCCCGAGACTGGCAGGCAGGGGAAAGGCTCTCCCCTGGGAGAGGGGCCCCCAGCAGCCCCCAGTGCCCCCATCCTGCACAGCATCACCCGGCTCTTCCCTCTTTGCTTGTGCTGCCCCCATCAAACGCGTCTGGCCCTCCCTACAAACGGCCTCAGAGTGACGTCACCTTGCACACATCTAATTTTATGCAAATGCAATCCTCCTCCACGCTGCCTCATCCTCTTTGCCGAGACCAAATCCCCCGACGGGGCTGGTCCAGGCCCAGCCTTGCTCTGGGATGCAGGATTTGGCTTTCCTGTAGGTTCCATTTTGTCTCCAGCCATCTCCATGGGACCACCCTGGCTCCCACCAGCAGCGTGCCAGGGCTGGACCGAGGGCAGGAGAGCTCCTGCAGAGCTGCAAGCAGCCAAAATCACCCAACTGCCACGTCCCAAAGTCAGAACTGGATCTAAACTGCCTGGAGATCTGGGACAAGAGGATGGGGGCTGCCTCTGCTGAGCCCCTTCCCACCTGCCTGGCCCTCTCCTCCCAGATGAACCCCTGCTGAACCCCATCCTCCCGGGGATCGTGTCCTGAGTGGCCGTGACCTAGTTACAAACTGCCACATCCCTGCAGAGAGAAGGAAAGGAGGCTAATCACCGCCGGTGCCTGCGCTCTAGGGAGAGGATAAAAGAGGTCCCAGCCAGGTCCTGGTCCCCCACTTTTGGCTGAGGTTCCCACGGCCAAGCAGACATGGGTGAAACTGTCCCCCTCTCTGCTCACACTCTTTCCTCAAAGGCCCACGTAGAGGAGTAACAAGACACACCAGCCCTGAGAAGGCATGTGCTGATTTACCTCGTTTAGAAGCAGCCCTTCGTCCCTTCCCCAGCTCCCCGGGACCCTCTGCAGAGGGAATGAGCCCTACATCCTCAGGGAAGAGACACCAGCTGCGCTGATGGGCCGAAAGGAGCACGCCGGAGGAAATCCACACATGTGCCTATTTGCATATTTCATATTTATATACTAACACTTCAGAGCACAAAGCAGAACCGACCCTTTTCAGGGTCTATTTAGAGCCTGGGGCTGGGGTCTGGCCACCATCCACAGAAACCCCACGTTGCTATTTCGGAAGAGCATCATCCCGCAGGCTCCTGAGCTGCGTGGAATACCCGCTCCAGCAGAGAGGCCAGAGGGACCCTGCCCTCACAGGACCTGCTGGTGGCTTTTAACTGCTCTTGGCAGCAGGAGAGGGGGGCATCGAGAGATGAAGCAGCAGGTAGCCGGCCTGGCAAGCGCTGAGCATACTGAGTGTGGCCAAAGAGCCCCATCCTGCTGGGAAGATACAGCACCGACGAGCAGTTGCACGCTGCCAGCCCACGGCAGCTGATGAAAAGGCAGGAGATGAGGGAGAATGAACCAAGGGCCTGTGGCTGACCTCAGAGATGAGGGAGAATGAACCAAGGGCCTGTGGCTGACCCCGCAGCGATGCCAAACCCCGGGGTCCTGCTGCCACCCGGGTTATGCCATTGCCAGGAGAAAAGCCTCACCCTCTTTGGGTACGTGGGTCCCCATGGCTAAGCCAGGGGAAGGTGTAAAACAGGGATGTAAGCGGTGTCCAGCTTGGTAATTATGTGAATAATTACGTGAGTTGGGGAGAGAAACCTCCCTGGATGGTCCCACATGGGGGAGGACCCTGATGCCACCTGCGTCCCCCTTGAGGCCAAGGGACTACAGAGGCTGCAGCCACCAAAAGCAGCTTCATCCCCCTGAGATACCCCCCGGGATAACCCGGGACAACGGTGGGGATAGGGGCAGAGCAGGGCTCAGCTGAGGAGCCCCTGGGCTGCCCGTGACGCTTCATTCCCGAGTCCTGGCAGAGCAGGGGGAAAAACACTGATTCATCTGCCTCCCACGCCTCGCCCCCCCTCGCCGCAAAGCCTACCCGGAGATAATTGCCATCTTCCTGAGAGGGACCAGCCCGGCTGCTGCGGGGCTGGAGTGACAGCTCGGGGCTCTTTGAAGATGCTGAAGAGAGCTGCTAAATATGTAAATCTCAGCAGGCTGCTGTGGCTCTCCTTTAATGGGGATTTTGACCCTCTGCAGCTGTGTAGGAGCAGGGAGAGGGGCACCCGGCTCAAACCACCCAGAGCAGCAGCCCTGCCTGACTATTCCAGGCTCTGCTCTCCTGGGTTCAGTTTTAATGGCTGGGATTTGCTCCGAAATGCCATTTCTGAAGAGCAGAAATCTGCTGGGTCATATTTCTGTTTCAATTCCGTGAATATAAACTTAAAAGGCAGAGATAAGGGAATAGCCCCAGGTCACTTTGCCTGTGGCTGGGAACTAAAGCAGGGCCTGAGCTCCCCTGGAAACATTTCCAGTGGAGCAAAGCCAGCTCTGCCTCCTGCTCCGGGCTTCTTCCAGGGCTGCATCTGGTTCGTGATGATAATGATGATGCCAACATTTTTTAATTATTATTTTCGCTGACCGACCTTCCCAGTCACTTCCTTTCCAGGAGCTCACGCCTGGGATAATCCCCCTTTTATTACACATGTCCTGATTGGGGACAAATAGTGCTGGCTTTGCCTCTTCAGTTTTTTTATGTAATAGCTCCCAGGGATGGAGAGCTGGGCAGGAGAGAGATGCTTCATCTTTGGAATAAGCTCCTTGGGGGGACAAAATTTAGGTTTGGCCCTCCATCCTACAAAAAGCCAGCCTGTTTCCATGATAAACCCCCCAGCAGTCAAGCCCAAGGGGTGATTGTGCCTTCCACAGCCAGCAGCCTCCTCATCCTCGGCACAAAGAAGGAACAGCCACGCTGGGTAGGGCTGTCTTCAGCTCCCTGTGGGTTCCCAGTGCCATCGGACTGGTCTGGATCAGGCCAGTTCTCCTGTTGTTGTTCTCCTATGTTGTTCTCCTTTCCTGGTTAAGTCCTCTGCTCTCTCTGCCTGGCTCATAGTGTGAGGACTCAGGGCAGAGCAATCAGCTAAATGCTTTATCCCTTTGCAGGCGGTCATGCCAGGGGAGAGAGAAAAAAAAAAAAAGCAAAAAAAAAAAAAAAAAGCAAAGCAGCCTGATGGGATCCTTTTGCTGGCCTGTCACCTTAAAGCCTCTCACCTCTCCCTGTCTTTCATCGGGGTTATAAACTCCTTAGGGCGTCATCACGTGCTCCATAAATAACAAATATATAAGCAGGGGCTGGGGAGGGTGCAGCAGACGAGGAGGAGGAGGGGAGGCAAACCCCCGGGTCCTCCTCTCCTGCCAGCTGTGGGGTGGCACCGCTGGAGCCGGGCGGGCAGAGGAGCGGCGTGGGGTCCCCTCTGGTAAGCACCCACCTTTCTGTTGCATCCCGGTGGTACCGACAGCCTCGGGGAACAGCTGGTGGTGCCAAGGGCACCGTGACCTGCCAGCCCCTTTATTCCAGGATGGGGGAGAATTGCCCCATAGGGGGTGGGGGGAGGTTGGTGCACGGAGCTTGGCTTGCCTAAAAAGTGAGTTTGGTGGAGGTAAAAGTGTGACTCTCACCCCAGTGCCTGTCCCATCCCTACACTTCCACCACATTCTACCAAAACCTGGGTGTAGGGCTTCGTCTCACTGAAACCTTCAACGTTCAGGGGGTGGGAAGAGCTTGAGCTTTTTTTTGCAAAGAATGTTTGGCTTCAAAACTGGGTGAATAACTCCTCGCTACCAACTCATTTAAAAATTCAAGCTCCAAATCCAGGCAGACACTCATGACATAATAAAAAGGTGCTGTTAGGGGGTTACTGTGGACTTGCCTGTCTATTTGCCTGTGAGCATCTCTCTGGACCCTGCAGGTGCTTTGGTCTCTAGTGCACAAACACAAGTGGGGGGAGAAATTTACAGAGGCAGCTTTGGGTACACTGCTACATACACACAAACGTATTGGGCTTGTCTCAGGCAGGTCTAGTAAGGAGCTACAGCACAAAATTTAGCTCGAAAAATATACAGGAGGCTGTGTTGGAGCATGGGAAGACAGATTTCTCGAACCAGGGAGAGAGGATTTTCCTCCTTGCTCTGGTTCTCACTTACTTTTTGACCTGGGGGGAGTTTCCTTCACCTCTTGGGGTGGGATGCTGCCCCAGTCTAACTGCACTGCTGGTACCCCCCTGGGCGTGTGGGGCCTGGGGTCAGCTCTGGGGACAGGCTGGTTCCTCTGTGCTCTGCAGGCTGTAAGTGTCACACCCCACAGAAGACTTTGGCATCTGCAGGGAGCTGAGAAGCAAAGCAAAAAGTTCATTTCCAGAGAACAAACACAGATATATCAGCCCTCCAGCTGTATAACCCGTGTTGCCAGGAGTAAAATGCTGGAGGGGAAAAAAAGAGAAGGAAAACAAGCTCAGGAACAGCCTTTCCCCATCACCGACTTCTCCTCCAGGCTGTTGCCGGATGGGGTCTCGGGAAAATCTCTAAAAATAGCTGGAGGGATCTGATTCCCCTTTCCCAGTCATCTCTAACGGGAACTGAGCAGAGTCTTGACTCTTCCTCAAGCTCTGTGGATGTCCCTGTAGAGACTCCCCAGCATTCAGTTCTTTACAGCCTTTGTATGGTCTGGGGTAAAGCTTGCTCTTGGACAGTGACCTGGCTAACAGTGGCTGTGGGTGACCAAACCTCCTGCTCCGTAACTCCCACGGCAGCTGAACCTCTGCTCTGCCCGGCCATCCCTGCACAGCATCCCCAGAACCTGCCCCAGGCCCTCAGCACCACCCAGGATCAAACCACCCTTGCTTTTTCTAGGTGCCCAGAGCCTACCCTCTTCCCTGCTCTGAGGTTTACCCAGGTGGATGAGCCCCTAATCCAATTAGCAGGATGAGGAGTTCCAGAAGATTTGATAAGCTCTACGAACACTAAAACCCCCCAGAACCCTGCTCTCCCCCCCAGCTCGGCCACCCCTTTACTTCCCTCCCTACATGGTTCCCAGGAGCATGAACCACCCATTCCCATCATAATTTCACTTAGTCTTTGCTCTCACCCCTGGGGGACCAGAACCAGCATTGGGGGATGCCAAATAATTCCCCCACCAAAGAAATGCCCTCTCCCCGATGGACCCAATCCCTCGGAGATACCACATCCCCCGCCAAACCGGCGATTCATTGGAAATAAAATCCCAACAGCCACCCCCTCTCACCCCAGATGGGATGAAATGGGCTTTTCCAGCACCCAGCCCTCGGAGTTTCGGGATGGAAAATTCCCAGCTTGTGCCCGGGTTCTGCCCCTGCGCAACTGCTTGTGCTGGTAACGCTTTTGTTTCTATAAATCCTATTAGCCAGAGGCAAGCCTATAATTAGCAGGGAAAGCCGGCACCTCTCAAACAATAATCAAAAATGACCTGGCTTGGCTGCAAATTGCTCGGCTATTGGGCTGAGCAGGGACAGACGGATGGCTCGGGGGGCTCTTCCCACTAGTTCTGCCCGCGGGATGCATGTGCTTAGCAAAGTTATTCGCTCAGTTTGGGGTTCTCTCTGGATTTCTTAGCTCGGTTTGCTTGCACATGGAACAGGAGGCAGAGTGAAGCTCCAGGCTCTGATCCAGGTCGAGGGATTTGGCCGGGCTGTGGAGGATGGGCGCTGCCGGATGAGCTCAGGGGGCCTGATGAACCCTCCTGGGAAAACCAAGGGGTCTTGGGGTCCCGTATCCCAGGTGGCACGTCCTGGGATGAGCTGTGCCCGGTGGGATTGTACTGCTCCTGGGACAGGAGACAAACCTGGGGGCAGTCCCCTAGGCAGGATGCTTGAGGCTCGTCCTGCCATTGACCCATCTCAGCTATGTCTCTGAGCACCAAAGTGACTTAAGAGCCCGACGGGGGCTAAGCTGTGTCATTTGTACACCGAGAGAGCTGGAGAAGAGAGTAAATCCTGGAAGCACAGGCTGTCCCTGGGAAGTGGCCCTGGCTGCCTGGTATGTCCATGCTGGGGCATCCTGCTGCACCTATGGCCCTGACTCGCGTACCACCACGCAGCACCGTGTGGAGCTTTCACCCAGAGCTGCTTATTTTGCAGTCTCTCAGCTTCCCACAGCCACATCCCACCCTGCCTGTCCCCAGGGCAGGGGCTGGACTTGTCCCGGGGCTCTCCTGCCTGTCCTGCTGCCTGGCTTTGCCAGGGGCTGGGTCGGGAGATGTGGGGCAGGGTACCAGGGTGGGATGCTCAGCCTGGTGCCCGCTCCCCCTTCTCCAGCTCTGGCAGCCCCTGTCCCTGCTCTGTCCCACTGCCTGGATGCTGGCAGCTGGTCACCAGGCTTTTGTGCCCCGTGTCCCTGCGGCCACGAGTTTGCTACAGCCCAACTCCTGCTCTGGCCCCTGGCAATGGGGTCACTGTGGGAGGGTATTTGTTGTGTGTATATATATATATATGTACACACACACACAACTACATATAGGAAAAGGGTGGCAACCAGCCTAATCCCGTGTGTGATCACCAGGTATTTTGGGTGGCTAAGAGTGCTGGAGGAGATTGGCTGAAATAAAGGCTGCCCTGAGGTTGCTGGGGCCGGGAGCTGGCAGAGGCTGCTCCGCACAGAGGGAAGCCGAGCAGCAAGAGGAGGAGGAAGAGGAGGAGGAGGAGGATGTCAGCACTCAGCGCCTTGCCTTTCCTGAAGCCCGTTCACCTGAGGTCCCCCCGCAGCTCGCCCGGGGGCCAGCGCCGCCACACGCTGCCCGCCAGTGAGTTTCGCTGCCTCAGCCCCGAGGATGCCATCAGCGTCTTCGAGATCGAGCGGGAAGGTAAGGGGCTGCCCCGGGGGACGTCCTGCCCTGGGGGTATCAGCTGGAGACACCCCATCCCTTACCCCCCAAAACTGATCCCTTGGGGGCACACCAATGGTGGCAACCCCTCCCTGCGTGCTCTTGTGGGCTGATGAGGGATGGAGCCAGCAGCTCTAACTGTGGCCAGGCCACCACGGGCTCCTTAACGAGGTGGAGGAGGCTGTGATTAAGGAGATGGAGAATCACAGCCCCCAGCTCACCCAGGGTGGGAGGTGATCCCGGACCAGGCGAGCGGGGAGCAGCTCTCTGAAAACAGAAGGG
>JAHREE010122940.1:0-10240 GCA_033628505.1 Tringa tobata | reverse complement strand
GAACTTACCATGTACCCTTCAACCCCCCCTCACTGTATATCTTAGTTCCTCAGTCCTCTCCTCTGCTTCCAGACAGGCTTGTCTTTCCTCCTCCCTTGTTTCTTCCCAACACATCTCCCCACTTGCTCTTCTCTCGTGCGGTGAGCTGAAGCTGAGGCCACAGGCATTTTCAGGTAGGACTTGAGGGGACATCCCAAGTCACACATGGGTTTTGGTCTCCTTCCCCAGCAGCACCCGTTCCAAACCTCAGCAGAGCATTGCTCCTCAGCTAGGCTTTTAGGAGTAAAACCGGAGCAGGCTGTAGGAGCTGACAAATGTCAAGCCACTTAATTCTGCTGTAGGTTGGACAGTTTGAGCTGAAGGACTTTGGTACCCTGTTGCAGAGATCCTTACAGCTAATGTCCATACCTGGGGGCCATGACCATTTTTTGGGAACCCTGTATGCATCCTGCTGCCATGCTGGGCTGAAGCCTGCACGTGTGCCATCCCACCTCATGTCCTGGGGTTTTCTGCAAAAAAAACCAAGAAATGCTTCCAGGGTGGTGAGAGCCTGGCCCAGGTTGCCCAGAGAAGCTGTGGCTGCCCCATCCCTGGAGGGGTTCAAGGCCAGGTTGGACAGGGCTTTGAGCAACCTTGTCTGGTGGGAGATGTCCCTGCTCAGGGTAGGGGTTGGACTGGATGATCGTTAAGGTCCCTTCCAACCCAAAACATTTTATGATTCTATGATTCTATGGGGCTGGAGAAGCTCTCTCCTTTGAATGATAGGGGACCAGGACTGCCGGGTACCCTATGGATTCTCTATGAACCAACAGGAAGGAATTAGAGAAGCAGGAAACCCTAAAGCCCCAGTTAACAAATGGCTGGAGCTTGTCTTCAGTATGGAGAGCTGGCACTAAGATGCCTCTCTCTTTTAAACAATACTAAAAGCTTAAAATTTCCACGGAGAAGCTTTGAGTCTGTAGTAGGCACTTACTGTGGATTGATGTCACTCTCAAAACAAAAATAGAGTGGGGAAGATAGCGCTGTGGCTGCCAGGAGGACAGGCAGTAGATAATTGCCTGAAAAACTAGCCGGGCAATCTGAGGTGTGAGTCTCATTGCAGAGAGCCATTACTGCTACAGGAAATGCTGATATTGTACATGAAATTAAGGATGGTACAGATGAACATTTGGATATGCTGACTGATGAAAATGCCAACTGGTTAAAAGAAAATTGCTTAATTTAGAGCTAAAAATGAATTACTTGGAGAAGAAAGAGAAAGGAAATATCAAAATAAAAAGCATGCCCAGAAGAAATAAAAAATTGGACCACATAAAAATATTGAACCCTTGATAAGAAGAAGGAAAGTCCCGCACAGGAGTTTGAGCCAAAAGCCATTGATGTCAGTAAGGGGAGAATTGGCTGGAAAGTTTGGGGTTTTTTTCTCTTGCCGAAAGTACATAACATAACAAAAATCACATAATTATGTATAATTTTGAAGCAGGACAAAAAAGTAAAAAAATCCAAAATTCTAGGAAGCACTGCAGCAGAATAACTCTCCAAAAATTTAATTTGAGGGGTATCTGAAATGTTGGGTTTCTTTTTTAGCTAGGATTCCAAATCAACTCTTTCCATCTTCAGATTTGTGGGGTTGCTTGCAAACTGCCCACTGGGAGTGGGTCTTGGGGCTGCTCTGACCCCCAGATCATGCCCAGGAACTGCTTGGGAAAGTGTTGGTTGGCCCAGGTTGAAACTGAGCCCAGGGATGTTGACAGACCCAAGAGCAATGAAGGATGCTCATTAGCATCACTAAAGTGTTATATGTGGTCGATGGAAAAGAAAACACTGATATTTCCCATTTATATTATGCCTGCCTTCATGAAATTCAAGCTTCTGCAGTACTGTCAGAGTTGGGCACCCCAGAACTGGAAGCATCCCAGAAGGCTGGGATTATGCTTTGAAATATATTGCTCCGTGAAATGAAATGAGAGAGTCGCAATCAGTGTGACAGCAGGGTCAAATCCCAAGGGATCTGTAGGCACAACTCACATTTTCCAGAGAGTTCTGGCAGGGACCAATTGAGTGATTATCAGGAAACAGAGAGTGATGTGGAGAGACTCATCAAATCCATTAAAATTTGTCAAGACAGTCCAAGTCCTGGGAATTTCCTGTCTGCATTTTGAATGTGTTAGTCCACAGACATGACATAAAAAGCATGGTGATAATAAAATGAATAGCGAGGTTTATCAATTATTATATGAGGGAGCTTTTAAAGGCTGAAAAACAATGTACTTAATGTCTGTACTGAGAAAAATAATTTCCCTTCTTTATGGATAAAGGTGTATAATTTACAGTGAATTTTGTCAAGGAATTTAACAGTGTTATGTTCTTGTTCTACCTCAGGACATGAACTAATTTTACTGGTAAATATTTTAAATGGCAATACGTTGTGATGCTGTGGTTCAGATTTTCCTCCCATGAGTTTCTTTTTCTCTTTTCTTTTTTTCTTTAAATAGAAAATAACAAGGGGCTTGAGGAGGCACAGGGTGTTCTGTTCTGCTGTGATTTCTGTGGTGCCACTGGAAATATCAGAGCAAGGATCTCAGGCTTGCAATGACTGTAGGCGGTGGCTTGTACCAATGGTCCTCCAGAAGGGGTGTGATGGAGTCTTAATACAAGAATCATAGAATCATAGATAGAATGGTTTGGATTGGAAGGGACCTTAAAGATCATTGAGTTCCAACCTTCCTGCCCTGGGCAGGGACACCTCCCACCAAACCAGGTTGCTCCAAGCCCCCTCCAACCTGTCCTTGAAGTCCTCCAGGGATGGGGCAGCCACAGCTTCTCTGGGCAAGGGAGTCTCATGTGAAGGGAGATGTGCCAGGCAGCTGAACAGCAGCCCTACAAGACAATTCTGGCCATGGGAGGAGAGAGCTTTGCAGGAGCTCCGTGAGTCTGGTTCACGTTCCCACTTCTGTCACACGCTGCTTCGGTGACACCGGACAAACCACATAAATACTGTGGCCACGAGATACATGAAGAAACTGTGGTCCATGAGGCGAGAGTGTGGATTTACAGCCCATTAGTTACTTTATATGGATGCTTAAATCTCAGGTAAATGCAAGATACATTGCCTGGCTTTTGGTAAGGGTCAGAGCTACCTCACATTTACTCTGGAGCAATAACCGCGCAGACAGTTGCCATGGAGTAGTTAATGAGCTGTAAACCCACGCTCATTTACTTGGTGGCACCTTGTTCATGTAGCTGTCTCCTCTGTCTATGAAATGGGGCACAACGCTTCATTTTCCTGTCTCGGGTATTTATACAGACAAGCGTCAGTTTTGCGTGAATGCCGCATTTTGTGCATTGGCTACCATGACAGGAACAACAGTAGCAACATAAAAATAACAACGAGATTCCCGGGCACTGGTACATTTTAACCTTGCTTAAGAATTTCCAACTGAATGTTAATTTACAGAGGATGTGCAAAAAGCAGGTGAGCTGTCTAGGAGAGCTGGATTCTGAAGTGGGGATGTTTGAAAGAGGAAAAAACTAGAGAAGAGAGGTGTGAACTTGCCCCATTAAACATTGCAAGGTGTTAACCATGAAGTTCACTGCCACCTTTGTAAGCTTGGCCTTTTGTTAACCCCTTCATAGATTATTCTTACAGTAGAGATCAGCCTTTGTGCTTAGCTTCTGCATGGCCTACAGGAGAGATGGGGAGGGACTCTGGATCAGGGAGGGGAGCCCTAGGAGGAGGGGTAACAGTTTTAAACTGAAAGAGGGGAGATTGAGATGAGATTTGGGGAAGAAATTCTTTGGTGTGAGGGTGGTGAGAGCCTGGCCCAGGTTGCCCAGAGAAGCTGTGGCTGCCCCATCCCTGGAGAACTTCAAGGACAGGTTGGGGGGGGCTTTGAGCAACCTGGTCTGGTGGGAGGTGTCCCTGCCCAGGGCAGGAAGGTTGGAACTCCATGATCTTTAAGGTCCCTTCCAACCCAAACCATTCTATGATTCTATGATGTGCTGTGCTATATCCAGTGTCTCAAGCCTTGTGTTCACCTGGTGGCTTACAGAAGGTGGCAGTTCGTTTCAAGACATGAAGGGTTATGGGTGGAAAATCAGATGTTTCTTGGAATGCCTCCATAAATTTCCCAAGTTTGTGGGACTTTGACAAATGACAACATTAAATCAAAGTTGTACTTTAAAGGTTAGTTTGTGCAAGCATGCAAAGTGTCAGCGAGGGGAAAAAATGAAGAAAGAAACCGCCACAGTATGGGTTATGTATATTCTTTTATTGATAGATCATATTTGGATAAAAAGTAGTGGGATGTAACTGATGAGGTATAAATGAATGCTGGACTGAAAGACCATTTTTCGAAGTCAACCCCAGCACACAGCTTTTACAGCTGAATCATTTATATTACTTGCAGTGATGGAGCAGCTCCACCACTTGGGTGGAAGAGCGGATTAAGGAGGTAGGCCAGGAATGAGGAACTGAGAACTAGTGAAAGAGAAAAATGGGATAGCCAGTTATCTTCTATCAAACTGTGAAATGGGACAGGAAAGCAGAATTTATGTAGGATAGAAGGAATTGCGGTTATGTTATGAAAAAGCTTTTTGAGGGGGGAAGATTTTTCTTTCTAAATGTGTTCTTTTCCCCTTGTTAATATCCTAATCCATAACTATCCTGACCTCATGGGCTCTCACACAAAAAATGAAAAGCAGTATACAGTAAAAAAAATCTGCTCTGCTTGAACCACACACAATGATTTTAAAATGCATAAATATATGGTGCTTAGCATGAAATATCTGCTGTTTATCTGCTGGTTTGCACCTCATTGAATAGAGATGGATCGTAGAGGTCTTGGTTTGCCTCCTCCTTGTACTCTGTAATGTCAACACCTGATGATGTGGACGCTCAGGCTACAAACCTCCTACTGATATTCCCTCTCTGCCCGCATGGTTCGAGCAATAAGAATGTGGATGCAAACATAGTGAAGTGAGGAGGAAAACAGAAACCAAGTCCTTAAATTGCAGGCTTAGATTTTGCATAAGGCTTTTTGTTAGTTTGCGTCGTCAGAAAATACAGAGGTAAAATCCTCTCATTAACTATTGAAACCACTTCTGCCCCATATGAACATCTGAATGTGAGAGATCTCCCTCTACCCTCCAAAAAGGAAAGTAAGCCTTCTTATGAATGTTATGAGCTATTGAATAATAATATGCCAGTAGTCTGATGCTGCTATTGTTGAACGTAAATGGAAAACCTTATTAATCATGGATTTGACAGCTCATTCAGTTATAATAATGTTTCCTGTCAATCCAAGCTCTCATTATAATTGGATCTTACTTAGAAAGGAAGATGCTCCATTGACTGCTCAGATGGAGGAAAATGCAGGTTTGAAAATGAAAATATCGGTCTGAATTCTGTTTCCAGGGAGCCTGCTTATGCATGTACAAGTTGGATAACACTTTAATCCTTGCTGCGTGTCACATTTGGCCGTTGCTGTAATAAGATTCTCTCGCTGCCTCCACACCCGCGGCGGAGCCGTGACAGCCAAAGCCAAAGCAGGAAGAGTAAATGAAACTTCTTCTCGGGGATGCTGGTGTATCATCACCCCCGCCTAGCTGCGAATAATTAAGTGAAATAGGTGGCTTGTCTACATCCAGAAGCGTGCTAGGCTGACAATGTGCTTACAGCTCATTTAGTTTTCTTTTTTGTGGTCACTCAGTGTGTGGAAAGGATTCGGTATTTCAGATGGCATCGAGAGGGGATTAAGTTGCTTCAAACCAAGGCACCCAGTGTCCTGTAGGAGTGTTTGCAAAGAGAGTTAGTGGCAAGGAACCATAAAATTCATATCCTAACTTACTGCGCTTAAAGACAGTGTCTTTATAAGCGAGGCCAGAGACAAGACAAACAGCTGAGAGGGTTATAAAGGCAGACAAATATTCAAGCTGAGATGGAAAGCACTTGGAAAAGCATCTCAAATAAATGCCGTTTTGAAGAGTTCGATGGGCAAAAATCTATAAATTGCGTATTGGAGGTCCTGATTCCATGGGAGGAGCAGAGGGAGGTGGTGTGTGTCTGTGCAGGCCACGGTTCATTAAAATATACTTCATCAGGGTAAGTATGACTTAGATTCAAATTAAAAAATGGGGTTTGTACAGGTAGCATTTTTCTAGGGCAGCTGAAATGATAATTCTCAGAAAGAGTTCTTGTTCACTGATGCACCAGTGTGATTGCAATAAATAGGAAATTTAAGTTCCTATTTGTCCCAGTTTGGACATGAGTGTACCTGACTGATTAACTGGTGGGCAAGCAAGTTTATGGCAACTTCAAGCAGCCCCCAACCCTCCTTCAAAACACACGGCTTAGGGTCACCAACGTGCTGGGATATCAGAGCCGTTAGAGTCTTTGCAGTCATGGCAGTGAACGTTTTCTTATTAGGCCCCAAGAGCTTTTCATTGATGAGATGACCCACAAGTGCAGTGGGGCTAGAGGACAAGTAGTCCTAGCTGCAGCAAAGCCAGTCTTCCTCGATATATGTGCAGAGAAAGGTCTTCCTAAGAAACCAGATAATGAGAAGTAGTAGAATTCTGATGCAGGATGAGAATGATTTTGTGATAAACTAAACACTCAGTGATGCTGTTAGCATCTAGTAGGCATTGGGCATGAAAAAGAAATAATTAAATTATTTTAATTATTCATTTCTCAGTTTTCACCCCAAACCCAGCCAAAGTTTAGGAATATGTAGTATTTCATGAATTCATACACCGTTCTGGGACCTTCATGCGGAGCGATACATGAGACACCTATCTTTCAGAGCACCTGTGAACTGTGTCTTGCAAGGGCCGTGTAAGTTTAATTTAATGGAATTCATGACACGAGTGTAAGGGCTGGCTGTTTGTGTGCTTGATCCTGTGGCAGATTTGCACCTGGGGAAGAAGAGCATGAGCAATCTTGTCTCCCTCAGTGCCTCAACCAGACAAGTCCCAGAAGGGAGAACAGGCTGAAACCCATGCCAGAATTTAGTAGCCGTCCTGAGACAATATCCGTGCTTCTATTATTTGTCTTCAATCACTGCAGCTCAGCACCATCTTTTACTTTGCTTTGTGCCACGCAGAGACAACTCAGTCTTTGCTGAGATTGCGGTGCCTCAGAGAAACAGGGTCAAGACTGAGAGTGAAAGTGCTGGAAATGTGAACAGGAATAAAATTCCAAGAGCAAGTGGAAAGGACTAGCTTTGGTTTTGTTGCTGTGCATTCATTTTTTAAAGTTTTATGCCTGAGTAGCTGACTGATTTCTCATCTCTGGATGGATAAATAAGAGTCAAGATTTGTTTCGGGTGATGAGTTAGTGTCAAAGAGGCTTTCTTGTGTGGATGAAGTGCAAAGATCATCCAGCCACAGACCAGAAGTCATCACAGGCCTCTACAGCTGCTCACGGAGTGTAAATCTGTGGAGTTTATGCAATGTTTGCGAAGTTTGTGAAGTGCCTATTAGCATAAAACCCCCATAAAATTTGCCATGGAACCATGTAAGTCGTATGGTGGAACAGTATTTCAAACAATACTTTTTGCAATATATAACTTGATCAGCAGCTGCTGAATGCATAAAATTAATATTTATATTCATGGAGTATCTGTGAAAAGGTCAAGTAGGAGACATTTTAATCCATGTTTTCAATTTGTGGTTATATGTTTAGAGTAATAAATCATAGCAACTTTCAAAAATAACAACAGCAACAGCAATATATGACTCTAGAATTTCTATGGACTGTAGACTAAACTAATTTGTTTTTCCTGAGCACCTAAACACATTTTATTTATTTGTTGGTTGTGAGCTCTTATGTAATTACAAAAAGAGATTTGATACCTAATGGCATAAAATATTATGCTAACAATTTCAAATTAATAGGTACTTCCAGTTTATTTCAAAAGACACATTGCCGAGCACTGCCATCATATTTTTCATAACTTCTTCAAGTGTAAAGGCATTTTAAAACGTACAGATGTAATTTGTATTTACAATTTTCAAATTGTAAATACAACTTTTCACCCTGATTGCAGGTACAGCACGGTTTCTAACAGAACGGCAGTCTGTGACACTAATTTGTAGACTCAAAAAAGCCTTTATGAACGTTGGACGTGCTCACACGTTGCACGCAGCCCTCCCCAGAGCGCCGTGCTTGGGTTTCTCTCAGTGTGTAGCATCGTTCAGATGTAACCACAGAGAAACCAAACGCTCTGATATGAAAATGCCTGTCGGAGGGTTTGGGTTTCTAGCTGATGCTCCTCATTAGCCAGTGCCAAATGGTTTCCTTTGTGAAACCCAGACTACGAGCGCTCTTTCGGCTGCTCTGCAGTGGGTCCAGCTGCTCGGCTCTGACTGCATTTTGGTGCCCATGTCCTCTCTGTGCTGGGATAGATGGACCTCCCAGGACACGTGCAGACTCGGTTTAAGAAAACACAGCATCCATTTGTTTTCATGGAATTGAAACTTTTTCCAAGAGGTGTGAATTTGGAAGATTTGTTCTGGGAGAAGAAGATAGTGAGTGTTTTCTTCCCAGCTGGGCCAACACGCTGCCGTGACCCATGGGCTGGGACAGTCCTTCTCCAGAGGAAGGCACCTTTGGAGAGGTGGCCACGTGCCTGCTGTGCGTCTAAGCCTCCATTGTCT
Source organism: Tringa tobata (assembly GCA_033628505.1). NCBI lineage: Eukaryota > Metazoa > Chordata > Aves > Charadriiformes > Scolopacidae > Tringa > Tringa tobata. The sequence goes on along the minus strand of JAHREE010122940.1, from coordinate 1,582 downwards.
GCCTGTGCTGTCAGCAGAGAGCTAAGGAGATGCTCTGTGGTTAGCTGAATCACTTTTTAAACTGTATTGATGAGGTTTCCTGACAGTAGGACATGTGGGGCACGTAGACAGGGTAATTACGTATATTTTTGAGTTTTGATCTGGGGCTGAACTCCACGCATGGCGTAGTACTTAACCCAAACTGAGTAACAGGCATCTCTTTTTCATGACAGAGTTGTGATTAGTGCCTTTTGCATAGGGAAAGGGTCACCACATTGTGCCTGCTTGGTACCCAGGAGGCCCATCAGCAGTTCAAGCAAAGCCCTGATGCCATGGCTCTGTGACCTGGACACTGCAGGGTTTTCCAGGTACAAGGTCTGGGGACCTACGGTCCTGGTTCAGGAAGAAGGGCTTTGGCAGGGAAGGCTGAGGCTCAGGTGTCCCTGTGTCATCCAGGAACCTACAGTGCACCCACCCGTGGTGGAAAAATCACACTCTCAGAGAACTGTGTTCATCCCCAGCCCATGAGCTCCTCCAGAGCCTTTTGGGCTCTCTCAGGTATGTGGCATTGGTTTCTCAGCCTTGTTTGGGGGTCTTATGGGGTCTGGAAGTTTGGTCATATTCCTATCAAGGATGGAGTCCATTCCTGCACAGAAACAGGCATAAACATAATTTAATTTACATGTAGACCCTCAAAAGAGAGGTTTGAGGATCCGTGCTTTCCTGTTGTGCACGTGTCATTCCTACTGAAGTGAGAAGATGTTCAGGCAAAATGTGTAAATAAGCATTTAATGGAATTATTTAATAGGGCTGGGAAATCTTTGTGTTTCTCAGATTACCTTTTTCTTAACTAAAACTAAATATTGTTGTGCCAATTCTCTCTCGACAAAGAGATAAAGAATTCAGCTGCAAGCTCTTCCTCCTGTTTCCGTGGCTCTTGCAGTGCCAGCAGTCGTGGGGCGCACTGGGGTGTGGGATGCCTGAAAACAGATCCTTGTTTCCACCCAACACCCTGCTTTTTGTAGCTTTTTTTATAACAGGAGGTAGGGGCACAAACGAGACGATCCACGCATGTTTCAAAGGCATAAGAAACACTGACCACTCACAGGTGTCAGCTCTGGCCTTTTTTTTTTTTCTTTTTTTTCAAACTCTTACTTAAAACAGGTTGTGTTTGCTTAGGGATTCAATCTTTCCTTGAAGTCTTGAAATCCTTGAAGAATATCCTTTGCCCTTTGCAAACATGCACCCATGCAAAAAATCAGAAAAGATAAAAAAGTGTTTACTTTTTTGCAGTCAAACCCTATAGCATGCCCTGTGTTTTTCCCACAACAAGACAAATAATAAGGATTTCCGAAAACTTCATCTTCACCCCAGGTGAAGGTGTAAAGTATGAGATTGAATTAAAAAACAATTCCAGTAAGTTTTTAATACCTCTCTTGTGACACAGAAAACTTTAATTACATTAATTTGCATTTGAAAAATCCATTTGCATTTGAATAAATGTTTTTGGTTTTTATTCCTGCCATAAATTTTGATATACCTAAAATATTAATAAATTCTGAATAAAAAAAAAAAAAAAAAAAAAAAAAAAAAAAAAAAAAAA
>JAHREE010122935.1:0-13204 GCA_033628505.1 Tringa tobata | reverse complement strand
TGCCGGGGAGGGAGGGTCGCGGGGAAGAGCCGGGAGGAGCCGGGTCCCCCCTACCCCCGGCGGTGGGGACCGGGTGCTTGGGGGCCTGCACCTCGCTTCTCCCCCTCCGGCCAGGGTAGGAGCAACCTGCTGAATTATTTCCTCCACAGCTTCCTCTTACTTTTTGCTCCCATCCCATAAAAAAAACCAAACAAAAAAACCCCTTCCCCCTCCACAACCGTCCTTAAAATAAAGCCCAGCAGGGGCTTGTTTCACAGGAGCCTCCGAAGCCGGCATGTCCCCAGGGGGGTGGCACCGGGGGTGGCCGAGGAGCCTGACCCCCACGTCCAGCCTTTCCCACAGCCCTGTGGCCTCCCCGGGCTGCTGGCATCGCCATGGTGGTGCTCGCCCCTGAACACTGAGCCCTGGGGCTCCTGGGTTTGATGGGTGCCAAAATGTGTATTTTTTTATGGCAGGGCACTGGGAGGAGGCCGGGAGGAGACAGGCGATGGGGTGTCCTGGCTGGTGGCTGCCCCCACAGGAAGGGGTGCTTGCCCTTTTGCCAGGACAGTCCTCAGCGAGCAACCATTTCTTAACGTCTGGAACGAACTTGAATGTTTTGGGTTGTGGAAGTACCAGTTTAGGAGAGGTCCAGGCTGAGTGCGATGCGTGCAGGGAGAGGGTGCTTGCCCGTGGCAGGCAGCACTGGTCTCCCCTGCGTCCGTGGTGCGGGAGGTATCGGGGTACATGGGTGGCTGTTGCTCCCAGTGGGAGCTGGTGGGCCATGCTGGTGGCTGGTGCGGTCCATCAGGGCGGAGGGACGGTGATGGACTCAAGGAAATCAAGCTGCGGGGTTCAGATCTTCCAAACTGGGAACTTGCTCCCCCACCCTGGAGAAGTCATTCGCGTTTACAAGTTAGTTCTGTGCTCAGTGCCGTGGAAATACAAACTGATGCGCTGTTTTCCCTGAGGTTGTCTTGCTTGCTTCTCCTTTGTGCACGCTTCTTGCTTTATAACAAATTATTGAGGGGGGGAAAAAAGACCGAAGAATGTAAAATGCAAAGCCTTGGAAACAGAAACATCACCCTGGGTGATGGTGCCTGTGCTTGCCCATGTCTTGCTTTTGCGAGCACCTCTCCCAGTTGTCTGCAGCAGCTTTTTGGAAGCTTCCTCGGGAAAAAAAATATCTAGGACAAGCACAGACTTGTAGCCTGTTTAACTCGTGTCAGAGCAAAACAGTTGCACATGCAGCGTTCATCTCTTTGGAGGGTACTCCCAGCTGTACTTCTTCCAGCAAAGGCATTCTTAATGAAGTGTGGTTGACTTCCACCCGTGGCCCACCCTGTTGATTTCCACCCCTCTTCCTGAAAACAACTCTTGGGTGAGATGAGAGCGTTTGGCCTCAGAGGGCTTGGTTGTGCTGGCCCTTGCGTTGCCAGCTGGCTTGGACTGGCCACGGCTACACCTCACTGTTGACTGTACAGCTCCCATCTTGGAGAAGAGCTGCTGGGTTCTCTGCTGTACCACATCTCCTTTGCTTCCTGGTGTGGTGCAACTGGTTTTGGTGGGGAAGGAGGAACATGTCTCTTTGTTCTGGACATTCTTTCTGCTTCCTTATTGCTCTGATTCGGAAACTTTGGGGTCAGGGGTAATTACTGGTCCTGCAGCCTGGAGGGGTTTTGCTCTCTGGTGTTTGATGCTCATGCAGGGATTTTGGCAAGAAGCTGGGGCAGCTTCTGGCTCTCTAGGAGAGCTGGCAGAAGCATTGAGCCAAAATCTGAGGTGGGCTGTGTGTGCCTGTTCCTTCTGCTTCCGTGCAGAGGTGACCTGAGTGCTGTTTCTGGGCTGAGGACCCTGCAAATTGGCTTTACCAGCTGGGCCAGAAACTTCCCATAACTGGTGTCAGAACCTGCCTAAATAAGTTGTGTTGGGATGACACCAACGGCTGCAGAGCATGAGGTGACTCTGCTGTGTGTCCCCCCTGCTGCTCTGTGTCTTACGGTCTCTGGTGTTTAAACCCTCCTTGTTGGGGGGGATCTCTCTGATGGGCTCCTTCCTTGTGGCTGAAGGAAGTGTCTTGTCCTCAGAGGAGAAGGCTTGTGTAGCTGCCGAAACATCCTTCGTGGTGTGACAGCACACTTGCTGGAAAGAGGTCTGAAAGGGACTTGTCAGCCCTGTGGAGCTCCACAGGCTTGGCAGAAGGGGAATCGGACAACCTTGGACATGCTGGGGTGTGCAGAGAGGTGGGGGGCATCAGCTTGTCTTATACATTATATACACCTGCACTTTCTGTAACTAGCAATGGCTTTTCAGACTAATAAGCAGGAGAAGACACAAAGTCCTCGCCCATTGCAGCACCGAGGCTTGGTGCTTTCCATTTCCTGAGCTGGACCAGTTCTGGCGCGGTGGCTTCTCTCCGTTGTGGTTTTGGAGATCACATGTGCAAACAAGCCTGTGGATGACTGCTTCACACGGTAACTCCTTTGATGGCTCTTGGAAATTGCACCTTCTGAAAAGTGGACAATGCAAACAAATGCAGCTCGTTCTGCCTTGCTAAACGTGCCAGAAATCTTGGGTCATAGGAAAGCGTAACTGCAGACACACCTTTTGGGATCTTAAATGGTCCCACCTACGCTGTCTTCCGTGCCAGCCCTGCTGACGAGCAGTCATGGCTGTTCGGCAGCACATCTTTTGCAGCTGACCCTGAGGTGGTGTCACGAATGACTACTGGTCTTTGGTGACCATCACAAATGATGCCTGGCCCTTGATGACCCAGGCAGACCTTCTGGGGAGGCACATGTCTCCCCGGGGGCTGTGCCAGGCTGTAGGTCCTTTCCTGAAAACTTCCGAGCCTGGAGGGAGAGCGCTGATGGAAATGCCGAATTCCTGATCGTTGTGTGCCTGGCTCGCTGGGTAAATCATCAAACACGAGTGTACAAAGAGTAATTAATCTCAACAGGAAGCTGGCGCTGGGACAGCTGGAGGTGGAGGTAATTTGGGGGGAGGGAGGAGGGAAATAAGTTCGTTGGGAGCAGGGCAGGCAGCCCCGGTCGCTGGCAGGAACGGGCTGGAACAAAGGCTTGTGCTGCTGGGGGATGCTGCAGCACTTTCCTCTCAACTCAGAGGCTTCCAGGGGCCGTGTGGATTATTTCGGTCCTGCTGCCTGCCATTTAGCGAGGCTTCTCGCGGGCAGGAGTGTAATGTTAAAATAACAGCCCTCTCTCCCAGGTCGCTAAGAGTAAAGGAGCTGCAAGTGCTTTCTGGGGCAGATTTCAGCACTTTGCTGTTCTCTACTCTGTTATTTAGCTGTCCAGGTTTATTATTCAGTGATGACTTGACTTTAAATTCACTCCCTTGACCTACAAAGCTCCAGACACAAGTACCTACGTGTGTTCATGCTCTACAAGTACCCAGGTACATAATTCCCATTTCTGCAGAGCAGAAATCATAATTTTCTTCTCTAATCTTAAATGCAGTAAATATTCTTACTTCTCATATGGAGAACTGAGAAAGCTGGTGGTGAAGAAGGGGGTTGAAAAGCAGGTCATTCGAATCCCAAGTCGTATGTCCAAACTGAAAGATGACTTCTGTTTCCCTAAGAGGGCAGTGGGAAGAAATTTGGGTTTGGTGTGAGGTGGTTCCTGGGGGAAAGAGTGACACCGTGTTGGCCACAACCCTCTGCACGGCTTGACCTCTGAAACAGAGGAACACGTTGGCCCCAGACGTGGGCTGCTTAGGGAAGTGATGTTGAAAGGATGGATTCTGTCCCTGGTTGGCAGCCTGAGGTGGAAGCCTGTCTTCTGTAAGGGTGGATTTGACATTTCTGTGCTTGGCAGCGTGTGTCACCTGTAAGTCATCGGGGTGGGAGAGACCCCAGGGCTGGTCCCTGCTTTGGGGAACACGGTGCCTACAGGTCACCCGCAGACCCGGTGGGTTTGGCAGGCAGGAGCAGATCCAAAGCTGTCACTGTCCCCGGCGGTACCGGCAGTGCCTGGTGATGTCCTCGAGCCGTCTGGCATCCGCTGGTGGCAGTGGGTGCCAGGACGAGGCAGTGATGCTCAGGAATTCTCGTGTATCGCTCCGCACCATCGCCCCGGCCGGCTGGATGGCTCCTGCTGCAGGGGAAGTGGATTAACTTTCTTTTCTCATTGTCTAGAGTGAGACAGCAGGGAGCTGTGTGGCCAAGTCTGTCTGAGGCTGTGGAACAAAAGAGGGATTTCTGTTCTCCTGGCTGGGCTTGCTGCTGGAGCTGCGACTCTTCTGGAGTCAATAACTAATCACGAGATTGGTGTGTGTCTCATCGCTGCAGTGTGTGTCTCTCCCCGCTGCTCCCCCCCTGCCCGTGCAACGCTTGTGCTCATCTGAAAAAAAAACTCTCTTTGCCGCTTTCCTGGATGAGGAGACGTGCTGTGGCCTCCCCGCTCTTGTTTAACAAAATGGGAGAACAAGTGGAGCGGAGTTCTGTCCGTCTGATTTGCTTCCAAGTGTGACAAACGGGGTGTGAGCGCTTATTCCTTCCCCGGAGCAGCCCGGAGCTGGCAGAGAGGCAGCTTATCTTTTCGGGGCTGGAGTCAGGTAGGCAGCAGGGAGGCTCCCTGGCTGGAAGGAAGGAATCTATGGGTTTACACCCCTCTCTGGAGGCAACTCCCCGTCCTCAGCATGGCCCCGCAGGCAGGTTTGGGCGAGGGGGAGCTGCCGGGGAAGGTGGTGGCCCCCTGTGCCAAGGGAGGTGTGGGTGCATGGATGGGCATGCTCTGCTCGTAGCGTGTTGTGGAATACCTGTTGCTGGAAGTCATCCTCGAGGAAGATGTACGTCTGTAGAAGCCACATAGCTACCACTTGACTTGGCGAAGTCTCGTGAGAGGCTCTTACAGCCAGGAAGAGTAGGACGCACACGCAGACCATCCTTGGCCAGAGAAGGGTGTGCTTGGACTCTTCCAAGAGAAGAAGGGTGGTTGGGTTGTGCTGCAAGGCTGCTGCAGACCCGATCTGTGCCAAAGCATAGAGAAAGGTGCTCTACCAGGCATTGGGACAAGTCTTTTCTCCTCCTCCTCGTGACAGATGCTCCTGAGAGGGCCTGGCAAGCACACCAGGGGCTGGGTTTTGGTTTGGTGCCTCTTTTCTCAAGGGCTGATTGCCGAGATATCCAAGGTACAGCCTTTAGGCTACCGTTGTGACCTCTGAAGCCTGACAGGGATTGCTGTGGAAGTTAATTACCTCTTTGTGCTGCTCTTAAAAATCTGTCACTCTCCAAACCCCTGGTGTGGAAGAGCAAAGTGCTTAGGAGAGGACAAAATGAGCAGAGGACCGGACTGCTGCCAGTCAGCGGATTTTTCTCTCGTGCAGGGTTGTGCCTGCGTGTGCTCTGAGTCCCTGGGTCAGGCTTAGCATCTGAAACGGGAGGTGAAACAGCTTCAGACCACAAAGACGTGCAGGCTTTTGTCTTCTTGTGATGGCTTTTAAACAGCAACTCCACATCCCCCAGCTCTCTTTGGTCAATTAAAACTAGCTGATGAGGTGCCAGAGTCAAGTGTGAGCTGGGTGTTTTGCTGTGAATGGAGGCTTTTCACCAGAAAATGCTGATCTGTGGCTGGGCACCGCTTTGTCCAGCATCAGGTACTGCCCTCAGAAGAGTGGTCAGTGCCACGTGGTTACGTCTGAACCACGGCAAACTCCTGCAGGTGTTTCAGGCCCCTGAGATGCTGGATGATGGCGGTGGAGGGGATATGGGGGTGTCCTGAGGTAAGGATGGGTGCTGCTTTTGGCCCCCTTGACAAGGTGAAGGTGGCAAACTAGTGCCAGTCTGGAATTATTCAGAGACCTTGTGTAAAAACACCCTGACCTTTGTGCACCTTTAATCTTTATTACCAAATATCCGCAGCAAAAAGGCTGTTTCCGAGAAGCATGAATCATTTCTGGAGCGCTAATGCTTATAACTTCCAACCCTTTGTTCTTGCTGATGAGACCATGTTCTCGGTCCGTCTGGTTCCAGCAGCTCAGGCCAGAGTAATGATGCTGCAGCAGCTTGGTGTCCATCCATCCCTCCTGAATCCCAAATGCTCCCTGCAGTAACACTTGAATAAAACTGGCTGGGAAGGCGACATCTCCAGGGAGGATGTCTCGAGATGTGGGTATCATTTGGTGCCTTCTTGATGGGGAGCATCACCATGGGACTGAATGTCAGGTCCAGGGGTTTTACTCTCTGTCCTGAATGCTCTGGTTTCTGGCTGCTTGGAGCCCTGCAGGTGTCCAGCCTGACCGTGAGGACTCACCAACTTGTAGTACTCCGAGCATAGCGGGGATTTGTTATGTATCTTGTGCTGTGATAATAACGAGAACACAAGTCGTTTTCCCAAACTGATGATTGCGCTATAAATAGAGAATCCAGCTGCTTGCATTGAATGGCATCAAAGGAAATCATAGGAGCAGCTCTTACGCACAATGAAGTGGATTCTTGCTGCTTTCTCCGAAGATGCTGGGGCTGGGGGAGGGGGATTTCTTGACAACCCAGACGTGTGAAAGCGATGCTCGAGAGCTCGCCGTGGTGTGTGAAACCTTTGGCAGGGAGCAGGCGAGGTGGCCGGGCTTTCCCACCGCGCCGTCCCGTGCTGCTCCTTCCTGCTTCCCCACCAGAGACACTGCCCGCGCCGATACCTGGGCGAGATGAGGAGTCACTAAACGCAGGGTTGCTTTGCTGCTTATAAATAGGACTTTTCAGGAAAAGGAGCTTGAAACCTGCCCTGTTAGGAGGAGGTGAGCTGGCTCGGGGCTCGTGCCTGGGAGCTGCAGCAGCGCTAAATCACTTGGAGGTGTCTCAGCAAATTCTAGCTGCTGAGTTGCGAGTCGGGTGCCTGGAGCAGGAGGATGGGTGAGAGCCTTAGTGCAGAGTTACTCACGGTTGCTTGTCTTCCATATTCTTCTCTCCTGGTATGTGGGCTCCAACCCCTCACGCCAAAACTGTTGTTTCCAGGGTGGCTGAGCAGTCCTGAACTTGCTGCTTTAGTCCTCCTCAGTGCCTTGGAGACAGAGGCTTGCTCAGGACCCCTGGTTATGGCAATAGGGTCTGCGCTGAACCCTTCCAGCCCCAGGTGTGTGTGGTGGGGGGTGTCCAGCCTCAAACACGCCTTTTTCTGGCTGATGAGGTGCTGAGCTGACTTTGTGGGTGCTCCTCTCTAAGGACAGGGAGAGATTGCTGAGGAGTTCATACCCAGGAGCATCCCTGAAGCCCCAGGAGGTGATGAAGGAGCATCACCTCCTCTCCTGAAGGTCTGCTTTGCGTTTGCAGGGCTGGTCGCTGCTGAGAAGACCAGGCCACCCACGTCAGGCCGTGTTTTGGGTTGTAGTGAGGATCTGCCAAAATGAGCATCAGGCACCAGGGCTTGTCTGAGCCTTAACTCCTGGACAAGTGTATCTGAGAGTCCCCAAAGAAAATGAGCGTGACTCAGTCCCACAGGAGAGTCTGGCCCACAGGAGCCCTTGTGCTCCGGCATTACAGTAAGCCTGTTAAGCATGAATTTCCAGAACACTTTGAAGCCTTTATTTAGAAAGAGCCTGAAAAAGGGAGTAGGCTCTGGTGAATCAACCTCTTTGTGGAAAGCAGAGAAACCTGATCAGTCGGCTGTTTATCTGCCTGCAGTGGCTTTTGCACCCAGCGTGGAGGGGTGATGCTCCCACGGCGGGGACGGAGGGGCTGTCTGGGGGGGAGAGCTCGTTAAACCTGCTCCGGGGTGTGGGAAGAACAGAGCAGGGCTGGCAGTGGTCGCAAACAGAGGTGTGTTCCCAGGACATCAGAGAGCTCAGCCTCCCTGGCTGCTCCTTGTGTCGGGGAGAATCGCCAGCTCCTTCTGCCAGTGAGGTGGGAGAAGGTGCCTGGGTTCGACCTTGCTGGGAAAGAGTTTGTCAATGAGTTTGAAGGGGCAGTTTATTACAGCGTGGACCTGACTGGTTTTAAAGGACCCAGTGAGTGCCTCCTGGGACCTGCAGGGCTGTGTGCTAGACTGCGGTGGGGTTTCTTGCCCAGTTCTTCCTTTTTTAGACAGCCAAGTCAAGTGTACGGGAATATCTTAACTGCTTTGGCCTAAAGTAGTGCTAAGTGCTGGGTGGAAACCTATTTCAGTTTGGGCAGGCTCTTAAAAAAGAGGTTCCTCTCTTGTGTTTCAGCTCTGCTCAGCCCGAGGAAGGGTGGCTGTGGTCCCTGGCTGGCTGAAGTGTTGAGAGCTGGCATCCCTCAGCATTCCTGTGAGCCACGGCGAGCTGCTGGCTCTGCTCCACTTGTCTGGCTGCACGTTGGGCATGGGGGGCTTGCATTCCCCTCCCACAGGGCTCTTCTAGGGGCCAAACACTGAAGATTAAGATGCTCTGACTGCTTATGTATGCACAGCCTTGTTCTGCTTTGAAGAGCACAGCTTGCTTATGCTGAGGTTGCCCAGGGCTCACAAAAGCAAGTTTAGGTTTCCTGGATCCCCTGGAAAGATGACAGTAAATTAGGACCTGCCTGGTTCAGGGGATCATGAGTAAACCTTGCCTGGACCTCACCAAGATCCTAAACATGAGGTGTTTCTGCACTGAGCTGGCAGCATCTGCTGCTCAGGGGAGCCAGTGCTGGCAGGCAGGGCTGGGGTACCCGCTCTGAGCCCAGGAGCTGGGCTGTACTGGGCTGTGCCAAGCTCTGTGCAGGAGGGAGGATGAGGAGGAGAGAGCACTGCTGGTGGCAGAGGTCGTGTTGTTTGCTGGCATCTGCTGGGTAAGAAGCTGAGTCGCTCTTGGCCAGCGTGAGACTTGCTGCAAGCCCTGCCTGGAGCTTGTTCCCGTCGTGGTAAAAGTGCAGCCTGCTCTCCTGTGGACGGGGCAAAAGAAAGTGTCTCTCCAGCACAGCTCTAGAAGGAGGGCAGGCACGCTCTGTCCAGAGAAGTGGAAAGGAAAGGTGTTTCTTGAGACGGAAAGTTGGCTTCATACACCAGAGCGCTTGAAGATCCAGATGAAAGGCCGCCGCTATCTCCTCCAGCCTTCTGCTCCTCTGCAGCCTCTTTGCATTTCCCCTCTGATGCTCGGGGAGATGGGTGTTGGGAGAGGAGGCTGTGAGTGCTGGCAGTGCGGCTGAGGTGGGCGGCTGGCATGGAGATTTCCATAGTGAGCTGTGAGATCTGCCTCTCCCTGCCAAATCCTTGGTTTCCCTCAGTGCCTCCCCTACCGCTGTCTGATCTGGCTGTTCCCAGCGCTCAGGGGTTTCTGCATCTCCCATCCTGACCTGGGAGGAAGAGGCTGGTCCCTCAGGATGCTATGGTGGTGCTTGGTCGATCTCCTTGCATGAGGACCTGGGGGCTGGTATCGCCAACCCCTGCCCCTGGAGTGGTTCTGCTGGGTCACGTTGCCTGTGTCGGATGGGGCAAGAGTTTGGGTTCCTAAAACTGGTCCAAGGTGCAACTTTTCTCCTTCTCTGCCTCCTCCGTAGCCACCGCGAAGGGGCCCAGCCTGCTGTAGATAGCCCGTGGGTGTGTTGGTTGGCAGCCTGGCTCCAGTTTCTCCAGTGGGGAGGCTGGGGCAAGTGGCATGGCAAGGGGACCGATGGCTGTGGGGCTCTACACCCCTGCCAGACCCCATGCACCGACTCGGCTCTTAGGGTGCAACCACCTCTGTCCTTGTGGGCTCTCAAAGCAGAGTGACTCCATTCCTCCCCACCTCTCTTCCCAGGACGTTTGGATGACTGGGACCTACATCACCCTGAAGCTTCAAAACAAAACAACTTGTCCTTTTTTTTGCAAGAGCCGGTTTTGGAGAAAGGAAGTGCTCGGGTCGCCCTTTCTGGAGCAGCGAGGGGGCTGTGGAGGCAGCAGCGTGGCAGGGATCGGGGTGAGGGGCTGGATGGGGTGCAAGCCCAGGGCTCAGGCCCTTGCCTGCGGATGCTGCGGCGTTTGGTGCCTGTTGCTAAGGAGCTGCGGTTGCCTTTGGCAGCAGAACTGGCAAATCCAATGCACAAACTTTGTGGCATGTGGCCATCCCCCTCCCGCAGCCCCGGTGGCCTTGTTCGCCGGTGAGTTTTCCACCCGCAGCCCGACGTGTGCAGAGGGAGGCTGGTTAAATGTGCTCAACCAGGGATTTTGTTCCAGATGTTCGAGATGACCCCCTTCCTCTGAGGGCAGCCGGCGTGCTGATAAAACGCTGTGATGCTATAAATAAACCTGTCAGCTCTGGGAGGGAGGAAAAGCCCTCGGTTTGAACAGGTTCTACACAGGAGCCCGAGAGTTTGCTTTCTCCCTTTGGGATGTGTGTTGACCCCTGGTTTTGGGGAGGAGCTGGAAAAATACAAGTTTCCCTGTTGTTTTCAACCTGATGGAAGAAAGAGCTTGCAGAGGGGAGAGGATTGACCTGCCTGGGAGAGGACTTGGAGAAGATTTGCTGCTGTGCTTTTCTCCAGACACAGGCCTGCCAGGTCTCCCTTTGGAGACTTCTGCGTTTGCTAGAGAGAGGGCATCCTCCATGTGTCGATACTACCTGCATGGACGTGTCCCTTCTCATGCTAGGATGGACTCTGGCTAAAATAACTCACGTGGAGCCAAAATAATGGCTCTGGGTCGCTTTGCCCGTGTAGCAGAGCTGACACTCCCCCATTGTTGTTACAGGTAGAGTTTTTGGGAGCTGGCCCAGCTTTCCTGCAGCATGGGACTACCTTGGTTGGGTCTAGGCTTCCCGCAGGCTGTGTTGGAGACCCAGCTGGGTCCTCCTGCCTTAGCCTGACGGGAGGCACATAGAGGCCTGTTGCTGCAGCCGGGGAGAATGGGCACTTCTTGGCCCTTAGGGTGGGTTTTTCTGAGTTTGGGCTGGTTCTGCTGTCTTGGAAATCAGCTCACTGAAAGGTCAGGGCCAGGAAGGGAGGGACTGTCCCTTCCACTGCTGTGATTTGGCTGGTTCAGCCTCTTGCAGGGCACAGAGGGCAAGTGCCAGCCTGGGGGAGGAACGGCTGAGCAGCAGATCTGGCTTCTGGAGACCAACGTGACTAAAGCTTGTGCCGCTGTGGAGGGGGCTGCAGGGTGGCCCTGAGCCCCAGCTGGGCTTGTGCCGTGGCAGGAGCATTGCCCATGGGGACATAGACGGGTCAAACTGTGGTAGGGACTCAGTGTTTTGCTTGGAGCCCATCCATGGTCTTGGAGGAGAGAGCTGTATTGGCTGTGACTCCTGTGATGGGCTGGCAGGGTGTGGGAGGTGGGATGTCCCTCTGGGTCACAGAGAGCAGCAGCGAGTCCTCGGTGTCCTGGAGGCCACTGGTGGAGTGGAAGATGCTGCTCAATGTGTGTCAGGAGGTGGGATGTCCCCCTGGGTCACGGAGAGCAGCAGTGAGTCCTTAGTGTCCTGGAGGCCATTGGTGGTGTGGGAGATGCTCCTCGATGTGTCTCAGCTCCAGACAAGTGACTTCCTGGGGCCTGGCTACGGGCTTGGGTTTGAGTTGAGATGGAAAGCATGAACTACTTTTTTAGACAACTCCTTCCCCATTAGGCGCCGAACCCCCTTCCTGCCCTTGTGGGAAGGAAGAAGATAAAAACCTCCCCAGACAATGGTTAACCCTGTGCCAAACCAACCGCTGCCTCCAGTGCTTGGTGTAAGCTCTGCTCTTGCCTCGCTGGCGTGTGAAATGCCCAAGACTATTTGTGTCTCAAGAACTGACAGGATAGACCCAGAAGGATGGGGACAGCTGAGAATTAATTAGGAGCTGTTGGTTTAATTAGCAGTGTCTCGGTATATTCGTGCGTGAGGGCTGGGCGCCGGGGGAGTGGTGTGTCTTGTGAGCTTCCAGCATTCCTGCTTAGAGGACGTGAGCCCTTTGTGTCTGGGGTTGTGCCACTGCCTTTCTGTGTAAAGGCCATCAGTAGAAAAGCCTCATCCTGTTCCTCTTTGGGGTCTCACCTTTCTCGGTGTCCACTTTTTTCATGGAGCTTTTCTAGGAATTATCCAGTCTCTGCAAACTGGTTGAGAGTAACTTGCCCTTTCTGCAGGCCTTGCTGACTCCTGGGTTTTCCATCCTTCCAGCACCAGGTCCTTCTTTGTTGGGGGAGCGGGTAACCCCAAACCCATCTTCTTCACCCAGATCCAGGGCAGGGGCTTTACAGGGCCAGAAAATCCCAGGGCATACCAAAAATTGTGCTTTTTGTCTCTAGAACCCAGAGGTTTCACTCCAGCTGTGGTGCTGTGTGTGGAGGTGGCCTCCTGATGCCACCACAGCGGCCCATCCATCTGTCAAGGGCAGGTCCCCACCACCATCGGTCAGGGAGAGGTTGGGGCTTGAGGTGATCCATCACCTCCTTCTCCCAGGGCTGTCTCTGGCTCTTGTGGCTTGCGGGGCTGGCGGGGAGGTGGCTCGTTCCCAGCCCACAGGAGACTCTCAGTCCCCGCAGCTCTGTGGATACAGATGACAGCTTGAGGGAATGTCATTAAAAGGTGGTGATAGCTGCCTGCCGTGGCTCCCGTGGAGAAGGATGAGGAAAGGGGGCTCTGGTTTCCGTGAAATGAAGACTTATCTGATGCAGACTTGGTAATCTCCCACAGCACTTTCTCCCCCATTATCTGGATCCAGGCAAGAACAAGTTTTCCAAAGGGGACCCTCCCATCCCATTACAAATGGGTGTCCTGGTCCCTTCTGCTGCGTGTGGTCGGTCGGTGTGGACACCCGGGGTGGCTTTGCCATCCATCTCCTCCCACGCTCACAGGGCCAGGCACCCCCTTCCCCGCAGCAGGGACGGCTCCATCCTCCATGTCCAACAGACCCAGCCGAGCCCCTGTGCTGACTCGGGATGGCTTCAACTGGCAAAAACCCAGGGCTGTTTGTCAGCCCAGAGCTCAGTCGTCAGTTCTCCCTCCGTCTGTGCAGAGCAAGGAGAATGACGGGACAGTCCATTTGTCCCATGTTAGCCACTGCCAGATGTCACAGCTGCCACCCCTGACTGTTGTAGCTTTTTATTTCCCCTCCACACCCCAGAAAACCCAACCCAACCAACCTGTCAGCATCTCCTTCCCCCACCGCTGCCTGTTGCTCATACCGGCCCAGACATGGACCTGTTGGAGAGGAGCCAGAGGAGGCCACGGAGATGCCGGGAGGGCTGGAGCTCCTCTGCTGTGAGGACAGGCTGAGAGAGTTGGGGGGGTTCAGCCTGGAAAAGAGAAGGTTCCGGGGAGACCTTAGAGCCCCTTCCAGTCCCTAAAGGGGCTCCGGGAGAGATGGGGAGGGACTCTTGAT
>JAHREE010122932.1:0-15910 GCA_033628505.1 Tringa tobata | reverse complement strand
TGATCCTTTGGTGTGGAGACTGTGCTTGGTTGGTGCTCTGATGTCTCGTTACCTGGGCCACCACACAGATCCATAATTGCACTTAGAATCATAGAATGGTTAGAGTTGGAAGGGATCTTAAAGATCACCAAGTTCCAACCCCCCTGCCCTGGGCAGGGACACCTCCCACCAGACCAGGTCGCTCAAAGCCCCATCCAACCTGGCCTTGAACCCCTCCAGGGATGGGGCAGCCACAGCTTCTCTGGGCAACCTGGGCCAGGGTCTCACCAATCTCTCCAATTTCTTCTTGATAGATAATCTAAATATCCCCTCTTTCAGTTTAAAGCCATTACCACTCGTCCTATAAAGAGTCCCTCCCCAGCTTTCCTGGAGCCCCTTTAGGTATCGGAAGGCTGATATAAGGTCTCCCCGGAGCCTTCTCTCCTCCAGGCTGAGCACCCCCAACTCTCTCATCCTGTCTTCATAGGAGAGGTGCTCCAGATCTCTGATCACTCCCCCTTCTTCTAATGCATTGCAGAAGCCTTCAAACGCCAAACTCACCTGACTGTGGCTGTTGTCACCATATCTGCCCATCAGATTGACTCGGTGACAATTCTTGTACCAAAATGCACCCTTGTATGACAAAGCACAGTTGGTGATGGCAGAGTCATTGTCTTTGTCAAAGGTGGAGAAGGACCTTCCGTTATGGTATGACATGGAGTCACCTGAATGGGAGAGACAAAAGAAAGAGTAAGGTCACTGTTTTGCCTAGTTTAGATTACAGGGGAGTGACCATTCTGCAGAAAATGTTTGCACTGTGCCATGCACCATCTTTAATGCTTGGCTCTGTATCTAAGTTTTTTAAAAATGCCTTGCTTTAATACAGAAGGAAGACTTTTTGGTGTAGGGGGGAAGTCAAAATATTTTTCCAGGTAGTCTCTAATCCCCAACTTATTAATAGTTTTTTTTACACAGCTCAATTTCTGCAGTTCTTGCTGCAAGCTGGATTTTGGCCCTGTAGAGAAGGCGAAGCGGACAAACCAAGTTCCACAAGGAGCGAATCAAGACCAAGGGAGTCTCCAACAGTTAGCTGGTCCATGCTACCCATCTCCTTTAGTTGGAAAAACAGAGAGAGAGTTGTCTGCCTTCCATGGACTTCCCAGTCCTAGGGTCTGGATGCCCATTTACAGATGGATGCAACAGGAGCAGCCTTCAGCATATGCCTGAAGTGGAGCTCACGTTCATGCCTTAGGATCTGTGTTGCTCCATCCATCAATCTTAGACCTGATTGCTGAGGAAGAGGAAGTAGTGGGATTGAATCCTACCAGCTGTAGCAACTACTGCTGCACTGCATCACTGTGTTTGCCTTCAATAGATATTAGTTCTACTATTGCTGCCTACCCTTTGTATTCCTATTGGCTGTACATTGAGTTCATGTGACGGTCACAGGGCAGAGTCCATACACACACATCTCTGGTCTGTTTTATGCACCTTGCAGCACAAAAAGTATCTCCTTTTAAGACATCCTGTGGGGCTGGATTTATCTCTCAATCTTCTGAAGCCCTGACTCAATAAAGGCTGCAGGTTTTGCCCCAGTAAGATTACAAAAGGCAGATGATTTGTTCAGCAAAGTTACAAATCATGTTCTAGCAGGACTCTGCTGCATATTCCACTGACAAGAGATGAGGCTTTGCCAAGATATTATTAGCTGTATAAATGACAGTCAAGCATTGGCCAAATGAGATATATATGGCCGTTTAATATACTTGTCTATATTCTGTCATAAGCATGCCATAAAATGTGGCACCGAAATGACTGGAGGATTTAAAACGGAAACATAAAATACATTGATGTGTTCATATTTTCAAACACCTGACATAAAAGAGGTACCTGCTGTGATGATAATCTGCAACATTCACATACTATTACCTTGAGCCAACTGGGAGGAGATTGCAAATCAGAAATAAAAAAATACATCCCATCTCACCTGCTGTGCCACTGTACCCATCCACTCTCAGCCGGTATCTGCTCTTGGCGTCTCCAACGCCGAACCTGTCATAGACAGCATAAGCTGTCTCACCTTTGTCCCGCAGATCCACACGCAGCTCATACTGGCCCTGAGAAGTGATTTTGTGGAGGTTCTCCAGCCCTGTGGAAATAAATGAACAATCCATTTATGTCCCCATGTTTATTTGTCTTCCATCATGTTATCCTATAAAGGAGGTCATATATTGGCATCTGTAGATACACCAGGACATAAACACTGGTGGGGAAAGTGAGTTATTTCAGCTGTAGGGCAATGTTAGCACAAAACCAAATAGATAAAACCAGGGTGATGGAAAGACCTCTCTCCTTCAAATCATGCGAGCAGGTAGGCCTTTGGGAAAAGTATTCAAAGCTGTGCTGTGTGATCACCTTTCATTTTCAACAAAATAAAATGTGGTGCAATCTTTGAAAATTTGCTTTTTACTTCTATTTTCCCCACTTTGCTTTTGTTGCTGAGGTGTCCCAGGAGTACAGGAAGAAGAAGGTTTGCAGTTGGTTGCCAGGTTGCCTCTTAACTTCTCAGAGAGCACCTGTGAGCATTAGTTTGGTACATTTGGGGTGCTAAAGAGGCATGACATCTCTGAACTGCAACTGGAGAGACTGGGTTGGACAGGGCAATTTCCACCTCCCTCGCAGCACGCTGTCCCTGGACCTCCTTCACACAGAGTATGTTCCCATTTACAAGTACTCTTCCCAACTAAAGGGAGGCTTCAAATTGTCTCCTAGTCTTCTGGGCTTTGTGTTTTCTTTTTTAAAAAAGACAAATTCCTGCCACTTACCTATCCAGAATTCATCTGTAGGATCTCCAAAACCAGCCACATAAGTATTCCAGTTCTTGTAGAAATCTTCCTTTCCATTTTGACGCCTCAGGAACACCTGCAGACACCACACGCAAGAAGAGTTATCAACAGACCGTCTTTGCCAGGTAGGACACTACCAGTGTAGCTTTTACAAATGCAGGGGTTGGCATCGCTGCTCCCCTGCCCTCACCACCCAAAGAAGCAATCTCACCACAATTACTCAATTGCACCAACTCTGTTGAATGTTCCTTGCCTTTTTTTTAAGTCCCTAGTTTATCTAGTGGGTTCCCGGGCTCCCATGAGGGATGTGGCTGTTTAGTTCCTGCTCTCTGCTTTTTTAACAGCCCCTTGTAGTTCTGTGTTTCTCAGATAAGACCTCCTACACCCCCTAGTCTCCTATGCATTTCTCCAGCTCCTCTCCCCCTTCTGTGCCCTGGGTTCCTCTGACATGTTCAGATTTAATGACATCAGTACAGAGAGCTGGCATTTTTACCACCATTCATTTGTTGTCTGGGTGGGACGTATCCCTTCTATAATGGCCTGGGTAGCCCAGCCATCCACCACGTCTTGTGGCTGCTGAACAAATGCTTTCTCTGGCCTGTGCCTTCACTGTCTCTCTGATTCAAAGAGACTCAGTCCTCTCACCTAATTAGCTATTTAGAAGTTAAGTATCTGATATAAAATGGTCGTTTCAGCAACTCCTATAGCCAGTGGAGAGACCAGTGCTTTTCCCAGGTTCTGAAACCACTGAAACCCCTTTGGAACCAGCTCTCTCTCCTCCAACTGCAGAAAGAGCTGGTAACCTTGTTCTAGGCACCTAGATGTCCCCGAATTTATAGACAAGTCAGCCCTACTCTGATAACATAGCACTATGAGGGATGTCATAGATGAGCAGGGATGGGATCTGCTACCCCAGCTCTTAGCACAGGCAGATACACGTGAGGGTGGAGGGGGCCATCTCCCTTTCACTCACAATCCAGCCACCACCATCCTCGCCCATGTCGCAGAAGACTTGCAGAGGCTGAGCTTTGTCCCCATTCAGGTAAACCGTGTAGAGCCCAGAGGTGGTTTCTCCATTCAAGAGAGCCTGGGAGCAGTCCTTAGGGTAAGGATAGAGTAGACCAGCTGCACACACAAAACAAGAGAAAGCAGTCCTTAAGAAAATGGCAGTTACAAGGAAACTTCTTGCATACAGGTGACACATGAAAATCTGTTATGGGTCAATGGCACAGCCAGGTACAGAGCCCAGGAACAGGCTTGTAGTTGCTATCCTACGTAAAAAAGATTCACAGTACACAGCAAATGATGTAAATTTTTCTTTTGAATATGCTTTTGCACATCTGTCTACACTTTTGGAAGCACTGTGAATGCCAGATAACTGCTCCCTGCTATGATGGGAGTGCATCCTCTGGCAAAATATTTAAATAGCATGAGACTTTTTACAGCAACTTTTGAGACAGCAAAGGGAGGGGGAAATAGAAAGACAGGACTGCAACCAAAAATAAATAAATTGGGAATATTTTGCTAGCAAGTATAATATTAAATATGTTATCAAACTAGGCTTTTAAAAAAGAAAGCAAACAGCTGAAACTACAGGGAAATAACATTAAGCATTTCTTTCTGACAACAAGCTGATAGCATCTTTGCAGTCAGAAGAATTTCTAACCCAAAAAAAAATCTTTGCTTTTTTTTTTTGGAAAAAAAATTCACTTAGGCCATTAACTTTTTTGGCCAATGGTCTAATAAAGTGATGCTCTAGGTGTGTCCATAGGAGTGTTTTTAACTGTGGCTGCTTGCAGAGTGGCTGTTGCTCCCTTTCCAGTGTGTTGCCTGTCCCTGCCTCTCCCTCAACTACTGCGAATTTACATCAGCTTTGGGATTTGGAGAAAAGCGGCTGTCTGCAGGGAGCTACTGCAATGTTTCCCTCTCACTGAGTAGCACACAAATGTATGTTTAGAGTTAAGGCCAGGCTTAAGCATCTGCCTGAACTCGTTCATATGGGCGAAGGCACCACATTTAGTCCAATTTGCTAAATGTCACTTAAATGCAACCAGATTTAATTATTCTCCTATTTCTGGCTGCGGATTGTCGCCTGTTGGTGGAGTTCATCCTGCTCTACACAAGGAGTGACTGTGAGCAGACTCGGGGCTGCGTGACTTTTATTAGCTTTTCTGTGAGTCCTTGGGCTGAAGTTGGCCCAAGCAGGAGAGGGAGAATGGAAATGGCTGAAGGTCCTGCTGGGTCTGAAAGACTGGAAACCGTGAGAAGTGAGACAAATGACAGAGAAGGTTTCACAATTTCTTTTTTTTAATGTCAGCTGTGAAGTGACCTTCAGAGAACCCAATCTATTTTTGCATTCAGCTCACTGGAGAGCTGTCCTGTTAGAGCTGGGACAGAGATGCTGTGTGGCTTTGAGAAAACTGATCCCAGAAAGAGAAGAAAAAAAACTGCCCAGAAATTCATCTCCTCAGACCACTGAACTGATTTGCGTGCGTGTGTGGTTTGCTTCATTTCAACTTAAAACGCTGATTTTTTTTAACAGCTTGCTGTGCATCAATACAGAGGTAAATCAGGGTGTCAGTTTGGATTTTAAAGGGTAATGTTCCTTTTGATATTTTACATCGGAAAGGCAGGATGTTTCATCAGAGAGAGGAATATAGAGGTATGGACGGATATAAAGAAAAGAATTTCATCCTGCCAGTCCGAGAAAAGCAGATGACATTACAGCTCACGGGAAACAGGGACTTCTGCACCAACACTACAAGCAAACGAAATGCATACTGACAATTGGATTAAAAATTTTCTATGAGGCCTGTGTCTGCTTATTGCAGAGCTCAGCTATGTCCTGAAAGCAGTAACTTATATGTTATTTCAGCTGTGCATGTGCTCTCAAGTCCTTACTTGTGGTGAAAATAGTCTGGATCATTTTGCTCTTGAGGGATCCGTTCAGTGCCTGGAGTTTCACCGTGTACTGGGTGGATGGGCTCAGGTCTGTCAGGCTGTAGGAAGTTGTCTCAGGTTTTAGGATGACTTCCTATGGGGAAGAAAAGAAAATATAGAGGAATCTCAGTGAGAAAATAATGACAAGAACTCCTGCATATTAGTTTGTCGCATTATTTTTTGTTGTAATCATTTATGGTATTATTAACCATCTAAATTATTTAATACAAAACTTCTATTCCCCTAAGATTTTTATCAAGCTAACTTTCTTTAGAAGTTTGAGAAAAGTTGCCTGGAAATGAATGTTTACCAATGTAATGTATAAGCTGTGTGGTTTAAAAGCAAGTCAGCATAAATGTTTACGTGCCTTGAACATTGTATAGATGTCTCTGTGAAACTCATAAAATTGAGAAGAATCACCCTTTAGGACACGGAAATATCATACTCTGGTCTTCAAAAGGCTTTTTTACTATAACTTTAAAGATGGATTTTCAGTACGCTTAGGGAATTTGCCCTCTGGAAAATCAGAACCCTTTCTGATTTATGAAAAATTATCTGCCATTTTTGCTGTGATTCATCTCATTCATATTTAATCTCGTTATGTAGTAACATAATAAACTTATTGGAGAGCAAGAGTCACTTTCAGAGGTGATTAAACACCTCACTTGCATAGGGATGGATTATCCTGAGTTTAGAAAGGGGAATCCCATTCTTTGGGTGTGTGAGTTTATTCCCTGATACAAGTTTAGAATGAGGGAAAACAGTTGCTTGTGCTTTTATCCGTATTGTGGAGAGATGACTGTCAAAATTCAGGCTGCAACTGAGCTTCTGTTTCCAGGCTATAATATAGGAAAGTACTTAAGCAGGTTTTAAATGCATTTGTGTTCAAACTGGCACTGAAACAGGTTCTTAGTATTTTACCATGTTTAACTTAAGGCACATGATTATACTCCACTGCTGGACAATTTAGAGCATCTCTACTGCCCAGTTTTGAGGTGCAGCCCTTCTGGTTTGGTTAAAAATTCTGTACCTTGACTTTGCCATCAATGGACTCGTAGATCAGGAGATAATCTGTGACAGGAGCACGTGGAGGCCTCCAGGTTATCACAGCTGTTTCTGACTGAACCTCAGTGGCACTTAAGTCTCTTGGAGCATCCAGTCCTGAGGGAGACAACAGATAAATTGCAATCATATCTATATGGAGTTGAGTACATGGGTTATCTTATGGGCAGCATATTAAAACAGGCCAGGAAAGAAAACTTCTTCCCCCCAGAAATTTGAAATTAAAAAATATTTCAACCTAGATTTTGTAATTAAAAATAGTTTCCCTATTGGAAAGTATACTTCCATATTGGAAGTATTAAAATAAAAGTATTTACTTTATCCAAGTTAAAATATTGTCTTGTCTCAGGCACTTCAGTTTATAAGCAGTTGCACTGACATGTCTTTGGAAACAAAATTGTGCCTTTCATTATTTCACAGAAGACAACAAGTTGGTATTTACATATTCCCAGGAAGAAAAACTTTGGTTCCAATGATGCCTTTTTTGAATAGGAAAGCTTTTCATACTTGGTCTGGCTACAGGCTTTGCTTCTCCAGTGTAATTCTAACACTGTGTGGCTCAGCTCCTGGTTCTCTAGTTAATGCCCTCCACGTCAAATAACAAATGAGAAAATGAGAAATACCCATGATTTCATTGATACTCATGGAAAGCCATAAGTATGAAACCAGTTGGATACCTTCACTTTTCTAGTGAAAAAGGCACAATGTGCTGGCTGACTCTATGGTATGAGAGAAATGTAGGCCGGGTGGGACTAGAAGAGATGGCAGCTCTCCCTGCAGTGAGGTGGGACACAGTACCTGTAGTAAACTGGGTGGAGAGGCTCTCACTCTTCTGTGTGTCCTTCAGTGCATGGATCCTCAGAGTATACGTGGTTGCAGGTCGAAGGCCCTTCAGGTCATATTCCACAGTGTTTCCAGACACCATCTGAGTAACTTCTGGTTCTGAGAAGAAAACACAGAAGAGAACAGGTCCCAGCATTATTCAGACATGTCAGGATGTCCTCAATTCCCTGCTGTTTTGCTTTTTTTAGTAGCTGGGAGCAAGTGCAAAATAGTAACAACCCAGAACCCGTCTGTCTGCTTACACCTATGCTGAATCTAAACACCAGAGTCCTTTATCTAAAAGTATTAGCACTCTCTAGTGTTCATATGAATTATAACACCATCTTCTATCTTCAAAAATATCAGTTATCTCTGTTCATGTCGGAATTGGGAATGCTTAACTAAAATGGTCATTTTTAAAATGCTTCCAGTGAGGCACCTCCTTCAAATAAGAGCCCTTCCTCCCCCCCATCCTCCTGGAGTCACGTTGCTGCACCTATTTCTGAGCATCTCGAGAGCTCTAACGCTGTCAGGTCCCTGACCCATCACTAACTCTTCTTACCATCCTCGGAAGCGTAGGAGACAACGTAATTATCCACAGCAGCAATCGCTGGCTGCCAGGTTGCCAGAGCCTCCGAGACTGTGATGTTCATCACTACTAGGCCTGATGGGCTGTCCAGAGCTGAAAGAAAGAGAATAACAGATTGAAGGAATTTGATAAACAGTCTTGGCTGTGTGCAATGCTGTGTTGTAAATATATGTTATACAATGCGCAAACACTGCTGCTCGATGCAGCTTTTATGATCCCCTTTGGAATAGTGGAGCTCTGCAGAAAAGACATCAGTGCCTATAAAGAGACATCAAAAACCTCCACTGGAAGGGGAGGTCAACACGTGAAAAGATTAAACACTGGGAACAGACATAACTAACGATGTTCTTAGGTCAGTCTTGATATCATCAATCTTAACGGCTCTGTCAGAGCTGACATATTTCTCTCAACACCCTCAAATCTGGACTGCTTTTTGGAGCAAACTCAGGAGACAGAGCTGGGAAAAATAACTAATGTGACGCCAACTGATAGCCACTGTGACCTTCCACCAGCTTGCCCTGCACATTTAAAAATAAACTAACCAAACAGCCAGCCAACCGTCCAAAATCACAACATGTCCTGCCTTACTTCCTCATGGGAATCTATTTTGCACTTAGTTTTATGCCCTCCCTGAATTGGGATAGATATCTGCCTCTGGTACATCTGGAATGGGCTATAAATTTCATGTTATTATCTAATACTCATCATCTTCTTCCTTGCCTCAGTTCTCTGAATACTTATTAGCTCCCCCAAAAAAGAACGAATGAATGAGACTGCAGGATGGGGTCAGCAGGAGCACGGGGGACCCCTGCAGGGATATTTAACATTTTATTGAAGAAAAACAGGAGAGAGAATGTTTTTCTGCTTAGGGGACAGTCTGGAACCTTTGAGTCCAAAACAGAAACTAGTCCGAACAGTTCAGCTCAGCTGGCCCTTTGCTCCCTCATCTGTAAAATGCTATTAATTAAACTTCAGTTTGTTTCTGATATATTAGGACTGTAAGTACATGAATTGTCTCTGTCTCACTGCAAGTTGGTTCAGCACTCAGCAAATGGGGGCCTGATCAAACTTACAAGTTCTATTCTCATCTGAATACAAAGACACAAAGAAAGAGTGGGCAAAAAGCTTCCCACGGTTTGTGCGGATAGTAAAAATGGGATCCCCGTGGGTCTTCAGCTCCCGTTCCCGAGTCTCTCCTACAGCACAGACAATGCATTTGAAAACCTGCTGTTTCCTCTTTATATATTACCTGTTTTCAGAGTGCCAGAGACGGGTTCACTTTCTTCAAAGCCCTTCACAGAGATGATACTAACACTGTAGTCTACACCTGGGACTAACTTCACCAACTTGGTCCTTGTCTTGCTTCCATCGACGGTAACAACATTTGGAGTACCTAGGATGAAGCCAAGTGCCAGGGGATGAGTGACACAATACTCCAGTACATGCTTGAAGGATGTATTTCAAGTTAAAGACACTATGACCACACGGACATACTTGTACAGGAAAAGGTGAATTTTCCCCAGTTAATTACAATCACTAATGTCAAAGGGCAGCCTCAGGAAAAGATATTGCTGCCAGGGCACCGACATCTAAGCCATTGGTTTGTATTCAATCCTTGTGGTATACCAGTAATAAGAAAAAATTAACATTTCTGTTCCAAAAAAAAATAATTTTACAAATGAGATGTAAGGTGAAAACACAGCACTCTCTATGTGGAAGTTCATACATGTGTCAGGATGCAGTTCAGATCTGCTTTGTTTCTAGTAACAGCTGGAAGTTTCTCCATCACTCATCTCATTTTGAATAAAGATTCAGTATATATTATTTTAAGAGGTGCTGCACGTGTGGGTGAGGACTTAAGACACATTTGTTTCAAATTCTGGGTTTATTCCAGGAAAGCACTTAGACAAGTGCCTAACTTCATGATTGTGGATTGTTCTTTTTCTTCTGCTGGATCACTATATATTTAAAGTTGTATGTGTGCTTACATACTGTACTGTGTAAAGGCCTCTATCTTTACTTGTCTTAGTCAACAGCATGTTTTTTATTGTCCTGATGTCTGCAGTGTTTGCTCTTTAGCTGTTTCCTTTCAGAAATGTCCCTAAGTTATGCTAAAAATCTGTTTAAGTATAGGAAGTTTAAGCTGAACACTAAAACAGAGATATAATGGATAGAATGAAACAACATTGGGGAGTACTAAAAAAAAATAAATCACTGCCTTGGAAAACTATTATAACCATGGATTACGATTACTATTTCCAAGGGTTATCTTTTCAAATATGCTTAGCTCATAAAGTGCCTACAAAATAATGAGGCAGTTTGGAAATAAGTCTGTCCTTAGAAGGCTCAGCGGGAACACAGATTTTTGCTAATGAGATTTTTGAATCACTCCAGCATCTAGCTCTGAGCTCGCTCACAAGTCTTGTCCATGGGATGTGGGACACTGTGTTCAGACAGAGATTGGCTACGGGGACCATGTGGACCATGGATGCACACCCACAGCAGCTTGAAGGAAAAAGAGATGATGTGTGTAAGAACACCTGGGAGATGCACTGAGAGATGGATATCAGCACAACAAACCCTTTCTGCTATCCCTTTTACCATCCTCCTCCCTGTCCTCCTCCAGTTACCTCCTGTGACGGGGACGTAGGAGATGCGGTAGCTCTCCACGCGGGTGCGAGGGGGTGTCCAGCTGACGGTAGCGGAGTTTTCCGTGACGTCAGAGAAAGAAATTCCCTTGGGAGATCCAACAACTGTCCGTGGAGAGCAGAGAACAAACACACCACATAGAAAGAAAAGGAAAATAATTTGTTTATCAGTCTTCAGTGCGGGAACACTGATGTGTCTTATTCCTTTATCCCAAGAGATGATGCTATCGATATTCTGTCCAAAACAACACTAATGCAGGAACCACTAAACAGTTAATGGTTTTGTCACAAACTGACAGCAACAATCAATTTGGTCTAAATTTTCCTTTTCCAGTCACATTAGAGTAACGTATAGCTTAAAAATACCCCAGACATATATCTACATATGATGTACACAGAAGTTACAGAAATTTCAGTGTTATAGAACAGTATGGAGGAATAAGTAGAGGAATGCAATTCTATTACCCAGGAGTCTTTGTATTTATAATCTTTTCTACCCCCAGTTTCACTTGGATAATTTTTAGACTTTCAAGTGAGTCTCAGAGCCCAATTTATGACACACAGCAACAGCAGCCCTTAGCAGCTCTCTTCCTGAGCATAAAGTTCCTGCTACGGGATGCCTGAAAAAGACCCAAACTCAGTTGAGTCAAGGTTTCATCCTCTCAAGCACTGACTGTTTCTAACTTCTGTTGGCTTCAAACTAGAAGTGAGAAGATTTTCTTCTTGGAATTTCTGTCTGAGACCATGATTTTTCTTAGGTACATTCAAGCACATCCATCCAGAGAACTTCCAAGTACAACCACCACTTGTGGTTCTTCTGCAGCTCTTTGTCCTACAACCCAGCCTTTCCCTGTATAAACCTGAGCACCACATTTGCTCAAGCAAAGGTAAGTCAGTAAGCTGGGCAAACAAAGCCCAAGTTTTGCCAAAATGACCCAATCTTAAGATGCAAGCCAACATGAATATGAATCACTCCAGTTTAAGGCTAATTAAGCTACTGCAATTAAGGGCTTCTAGGAGGACATGGTAAAGAGACCTGCCACTTCAAAGTTGACATTGAGCATCTCACTTCCAATTTGCTTTTTCGACTGTAACCAGAACAACCCTAACATGTGTTAAAAAAATAAACAGCCCACACAGAGCAGGCCGTTAGCACAAAGAGGAGAGATACCAAACATCAGCCACATTAAGAGCGGTGGAGACAGGCTGAGGGTAGGGGAAGGGGGGCAAGAGGAGAAAAAAAGTGACTGTGCTTGAAATAGCTTGGAAAGAACGCGTCTGCGGGAAAGAAGTCAGAGGGCTATTTGTTCCATGTGTCTCCAAAGTTCTAGCAGCAATGCACTAAATCAACTGGAAGGCAAGGAAAGAAAAGCAACTGAGCTCTCAAGGGAAATGTAAATTATTTCTCTGGAGCTCACAAGACATGTTGGGTTTGTGGGGCTTGCTCACATGGAAAAGCCAAAGAAAGAAAAGAATTAAAGATAATGAAGAAAACAAGGTGGGGGTTAGTAAAGCTACATCACACACAAAGTTGCTACTGATTTAGGTAAAGTCTGAAGGATTGATTGTCTTTCACATTGTAGGTGCTCTTAGTGACTGGTGAAAAGTGCTAGTGATGCCTCCAGAGACCAAAGAGAAGCACCAGCACTTGCTTTTCATACACACAGGGAATTTCAGCTTTTCCCAGAAAACAAAGTACCCAATCTGTCCCACTGGGACTCTGCTGTGCACATTCCCATGGGCTTCATGCTTGTTTTCTGTACCAGGTGAACTGCTGCACAACAAACAGTGGTAAGAAATAGTAAGAATAACTCTCACGTAATGACTACTTTCCTGGGAGCAAACCAGCAAAGAAAGTGTAACAGTCCATCAGAGCAAGCATCGGTCCTGAAATAAGTCCCAGAGACGTAAGAAATGGGGAAATGAAAAAGGAGCAAATGAAACCATCTTCTTGAGCTACCTGGAAGCTAAAATTAAGCAGGCATAAAAAATGGCCAGCATGCTTCTGTCTCGTTACTCGTAAAAAAACCTCAGTTCCATTGGGCAGACACAGGTAATTAGCATTATTCTCCAGCATCATTCCCCATTAGCTGTATGAGAGACAGAGAACTTTCCTGTGAGATTGCCAAAGCACCCATGATACCTGAGTAGCTGCTATTCTTTGGGGATTATTTTTTTTTTGCTAAAAACTTGTTATTTTATTACTAACAGACTATGGAGTATGTTCACTGGCTTTCTTCTCCTAGGCAACAGGAAGCATCAGGTTGTATTTATCATGTATAAAGAGCATGTGAAGTGTTTTCCTATCCTCTCAGGCAAAAAATGCTGTCACACTATGGCAAAACACCATTAGAAGAAGAAAGCAGCAGCATGAGACCCACACTTCCTACCAAGGATACCAGGGTCCCCTGGGGAGAGCTGAATTGCACCTTAACAGACATAATACAGATGAGTTTCCAAAAGCCACCAACTGTCCCTCTGAAAGCAGCAGAGGACAAACTCCCTTGTGCCAACTTGATTGGACACTGCAGACCTGTATGACGCTGCCTTGCTCTACAGTGATTTTTTAACTATTTTCTATCACAGCAGAATTGATGAGGGTAAAATGACAGACACAGAGGGCAGCGTAAATGGGTACCATCATTATCCCAAAGAGGACAACCTTTTAACAACATTATCATCAGCAGTTTTGGGGGAAAACTATTGCTGTTCACTTGTAGATGAGAGTAAATAATGGAGGCAGAATTACTTGCAATGGGTGTGGGAAGATATGACTTTATCATCAACTCCCACACCCAGCAGTTTCACACCACATTCCTGGTGTGATGGGAGCAAGGGAGGTCATCGCAGCCCCCCGGCAAGTTACCAGCAACACGAGCTACACAGAGAAAATGGCAAATGTCAGTCCTCCTGCCCTTCTCATCCTTCCCATATCCAAAGCCCATGGCTGTCACTAGATCAACTGCCTGGCTGACTTTTAAAAAGAGAAAGAAGGGAAGGAAACCACAAGGGGAGGAGGTAAAAGGTAAAAGGTTCACCAAAAGGTGAACGCTGCAAGATTTTTCCTCCCCCTCCGTCCTCAT
Organism: Tringa tobata; assembly: GCA_033628505.1. Lineage (NCBI taxonomy): Eukaryota > Metazoa > Chordata > Aves > Charadriiformes > Scolopacidae > Tringa > Tringa tobata. Next base: position 1,941 of record JAHREE010122932.1, on the reverse strand, counting down.
GGCGGGTGGGTGGTTTGCTGTACAAAGATAAGAGCTCAGACCCTCACAGCTTGGCATTGCTTGAACCAGACTCTCTCAACTGCACCAGTGGCACCAGTTGAGGATGTGATCCCTGAAGACTGCCTTTGAGCATTCAAGGGTACGTGCCCAGATAAGGAAGAAGGGGGAAGCTGCGAGTGATAAATACAGAGAAGGATTTTTCAATCTAGATTATTTTGCTGCCTTCATTTCCATGGTAGTGTTTGGTTTAGGTTTGCTGGTCTGTTTGCTAGCTTTGTTCCAACTGTTACTTTACTGCCTCCTCTACTAAAGCTTAAGTCTTTCTAGCTAATTTATTCCTGCTCACTTGTAACTTGTACACAGGCCAGAATAAAGTAAGGCTGAATATAAGCCTGTCTGAGCCACCCCCTTCAGGGATAGAAATGTTTCTTTGCGACCAGACTCCAAATGCTATAAATATACATTTGTTTGTCTAATAATCAACTCCTAAAAAAGAAATTGGTTAGATGCCTTGGTGGCCCAGCTACCCAATGTGGTGTAACCTGCAGTCTGAATTATTTAGCTAGATCTTTGTGGCTCCAGCTCTATTATCAATTATCCATGGGCTATTTACATCTGACAAACATCTTTTGGGCTATTGGCTTCAGTATGGTGACATGTGCTAAATCTCCCTGAAAGAACTGAGTAAGAATGTAGTCATGAGGAAAATGATAACTCTTAGTGGTTTACCATAAATATCCTAGAAGTCAGTGAAAATGGGGACATGCTGCTAACAAGGGCTGTTGACTTTAAACATCCCTCTCCATTAGAAGTCAACTCGCATGAGCCCGGAGAAAGGTGGCTTGTGATGGATGCATGTTCTGCTTCATGTAAATGTCTTGGTGAGTGTATCTATGCCCCTGCTGTTTATTCAAGGGATGTGATGGCAATCAGTGGAGCTGGTCAGAAATGTGCCTTTCCATGCTAATAACCTGCGCTACAGACATTAAAGTGAATCATGAGGCCACGCTACTTCAGGAAAAGCTGTTCTATACTGAGTTATTGTTGCCCCCTTTCTGTGCACAGTCTGGATTACACTGCTACAGCTAAGCAAATCCCTCTTTTATAAATTTCTGTTGGTTTCCTCACATGCTGAACTTACCTGTCCCCTTTGCATTCCCCTACTCCCAGAATTAGACTGATTTGAAAGTCTTATGTTTTCATATCAGCAAGCTCAAAACATTTAAAAGAGAGAATTTTAGTCATAGGACACTGCTTCATTTGCTTTAGAATTAAATGTGTTTCAAAATGAAACCATGATTTTGGTGGAAAAAATTGGAAAGCTTAACTCAAAAGTACCAAAATGAAATGCTTCAAATTATAAACCTTTTTTGGTTTAAATTAATCTCAGGACTAACCTAAGCCCTGAGAACTTTTTACTTGACTAATATCTGCTTATTTTCGTACAAAAATAATATATGAAATACTATTCCAATTACAAATAGCAAAAACTTCCTCCTTCTCTCTGGCAATGAGAAAATGAAGCTCTGTCCTGGTGGAAATTTTTAAGAAATATATATAGGTTTAGGCTCACTTCACAGAGCAGACATTTACAGTTATGTTTCCAATATTTCTTCATTAGTCTGAGACTATGAAAGGCAAGAACTCCAGCTTTGTGGAACTGCTATGCTGCAATTGAGGATTAAGGACTCAGCATTTTTAAAACAAAATGGCATGAATTGACAGTCATGGCTGCACCTTTTCTTCTTAGCTGGGTAAGTCACTAAGCTAATTTACACCAGAACTTTTGACACACAAGAATGAGAATATAAAGTATCTTCTGCTGAGGGAGTTTAAGGCTTTGATTTTGCAAGGAACTCAAGTTTATCTTGAATTATCGAGCACATATTGCTCCTGGTAAGATCAGTCTAAATTAATGGTGCTTAGTCCTTTGCTGATCGA
>JAHREE010122927.1:0-10876 GCA_033628505.1 Tringa tobata | reverse complement strand
GATGGTCTTTAAGGTCCCTTCCAACCCAAACCATTCTGTGATTGTATGACCTTCCTCCTGTGGCCCCACCACCAACTGGAGGCTCTTTCCCAGCCACGCAAAGCGAGCTGCTCGGGACACAGGATCCCACCCTGAGTTTTGGTAGTTTCCATTAAAAAAACAAAGGCTGAAACGAAGCCATAGCATCTGTGGACTTGGACACAAACACGTTAAAAATAAAACTGAGCTGTCTAAAAAAGCTACGCTGAAAAAGCAATGGCTGCAGAAAAGACAGCAGTTAATCCCCCTTCGGTGCTCCCCTTAAAAGCCCTTCCTGACCCGTCACTGCCAGCTGAGCCCAGACCCCTAATTAACAAGGCAGAACCGCTCTGTGTTGTTAGTTGCAAGTTATTAATTTCACTGTTACCTTGATCTTGGGTCCTTTTGCCAGCTTCTTTCTCTTTGCTGGGCAGTGCCCTTTTCCCAGGCGGCAAGGTGTGTGGCCAGGGCAGTGTGTTTGTGCAGTGCCTGACACAAAGGCACCATTATCCCCCCCATCCAACCTCAGGGACTGGTGTCATGAAAACCCCTTACAGCCTTGCTTCCCAGGTGGTCACAAGTTCCCACAGCATATTAAGACAGTACAACTTACTTAAAACTCACTCGCAACTTCGGATTAATTAAAATTAAATTTCCAGCTTCTGTGGAAAAGAGAATAATGATAATAAAAAAAAGATAAAATTTCTTAACCCGCTTGTTTCATGACCTGAGAGATCAATGGAGCATAAGGAAAAATATATCAACATGGAAACATTTTTTCTTTTGATTTCCTTCTCCTTTTTCCTCCACACACTGTCCTCTGATTGATATTTCTCTCTCTTACTGTACTTTTATCTTTTCCCTCTGTGTCCCTGCGAAGTTTTTTCCCTTGGACAGGTAAGATGTAAAGGAGAATTTCTAGTGAAGCATTAGCTAGAAAAAAATCTGTAGAGAGGAAGAAAAAAAACAAACTGAAACCCACCTGGCTCTGAGAGTTCAATTCCAAACCCATAATATTGACTTCTCTGGAAAGAATCTGGTACATAAAGGGTTGTATGTACACAAACATCATCCCTCTGCTTTCAGTGCTACGTGTTTACTTACAGGACTGATTCACTCCCAAACAGCCAGTGATACCGAGGATTAGAAGAGGTTTATGGTCAAACTCTGAGAATTAATTCCAAAAATGTTTATACCACCATAAGCATTAATGAAGGCAAAGTTAATATAATACACTGAATAGCGCCTCTAATGAGAACTTAAAGTGGTTTTCATGCTAGGAAAGAAGTGGTCTAACACAATTCCAGCTCATATTGGACTGCAGAGGGAAATCTCCTTCGAGTAAGACACCTGGCAGCAACGAAAACTTCAAAATCCCCACTGTGAGAATTATTTGACATTCCCAAAACACGTCTCTATTTGACTCTTGGCTGAGCGGACGCTTGGGGCTTTTTAACATCTTCCAAAGGGCTCTTCCAAATGCGCCTCTTCCAGTGTTTGAAGCCTTTCACATGTGCTTGAAGTAACACAGAAAGGAATTAATTCAAAATTTCTGGAAGGCAGCTTTTCCTTTTAGGGACCCAGATGCAAAAGGCAGACAGAGTAAAGCTAACTGCTTTTAGTACAAACGGGCTAAAGATGAATTTGAACTAATTAGTGCCTATAACAATGATTAGCCTTTTAATATTTTAAAAGGGAAAAAGTATTGAACATACTTCTGAAATTCCTCAAATTCTGAGACTTTTTCTATATTTGCACCTTAATATTTTGTCTTAAATACAGCAGGTAAAACTAGAACACACAAACAAGACTGTTAAGCTGCGTTATCACTTTACAAGCATTTTTACTCATTGCTAATTTATAATCAATCTGTTTCAGACACAAATTCGTGTGGCAGAGACCGGTAACTATTTCCCTGATCTGGCAGCTTTCTCCAAGACACACGATTTTGTGATCTGTTATTTTTCGAGAAATGCTGCTATTTTATCTAAAACACCCCAGAACAAACGCCTCAAACCCCCGAAGGCTGAGCATGGATGGTCGATGTAAATTCAGGTTCAGAGAAGCATCATTTACCCCAACTTTTAGATTATTCTTTGTACCCCAAACTGTGATTTTAGCTAAAGGAAGACTACCCAGGTTATTAAGGAGGACTTTTAGACATAAGAAGACATCAGGAACATAAAGGAAAACAGCAGTTGGTCTTGTTGACGACTGTGTGGACATCTGTCACGGGTCAAACCACCAGCCAAATCTGTCAGGACCAGCAGGGAGCTATGAAGAGGAGTATGGTCTGGTTTCATTTGGCTGAGCAAACATTTTGGGAATAAGCACTCCCGGAAGAACAGCACACAACTCAGCTGTGCTGGAAAGGAAGGTACCTGGCTTGGAGTCAGGATTTCCAGCTCTTCGAAATGGAGACCTGGATATTCGTTGGTTTTGGGGGTGAAAAAAGGTCTATCTAGAGAGTTCTTCCACTGAGACACTGCAGGAATCACAGAATGCTATGGGGTTGGAAGGGACCTCTGGAGATCATCCAGTCCAACCCCTGCCACAGCAGGTCCTCCTAGAGCAGATTGCACAAGAACTTGTCCAGGTGGGTTTAAATGTCTCCAGAGAAGAAGACACCACCACCTCCCTGGGCAGCCTCTTCCAGGGCTCTGCCACCCTCACAGGAAAGAAGTTCCTCCTCATGTTTAGGTGGAACTTCTTATCATGAAGTCTGTGCCCATTCCCTCTTGTCCTGTCTCTGGGCACCACTGAGAAAAGCCTGGCCCCATCCTCCTGACACCCACCCTTTCAGTATTTATAGGTGTTGATCAGATCCCCCCTCAGTCTTTGCTTCTCCAGACTAAAAAGACCCAAGTCCCTCAGCCTCTCCTTGGAAGAGAGATGCTCCAGGCATCATCTTTGTGGCCCTTTGCTGTACCCTCTTCTGTCCTTCTTGAACTGGGGAGCCCAGAACTGGACACAGTGCTCCAGATGGGGCCTCACCAGGGGGAGGATGCCTTCCATCCACCTGCTGGCCATCTTCTTAATGCACCCCAGGAGACCATCGCCCTTCTTAGTTTTCTCTTCTAGTCTCTTCCAGATGAGCTGGCTGTGAGACAGCGCTACTGACTCTGCCAGTACGACAGTCCCTTCGTTCCCATGGCCTTCCTCCCACTGGTGGACTCTAAAGGCCGTGCTGAAACCTTGAGAGGTGGGAAGGGTTGTGTCATCCTTACTAGGTGAGTCCAACAAGCACTCACAGGTGAAGTTAATGTAAATCTTTATGCCCGATGTTGCCTGACTGGGTGTGAGGTGTCCTTGCCTTTGACTCGGTGCCAGTACAATTAGTGCAAAAGCAATCTGAGCTGGAATCCTGCTGTCTATACTGGTGGCCATAGGACTGTCTCAGAGAGGTTCTCGGCCGGAAAACAAAAGGAACAGCCCACAGCCAGAGCTGCACCTCAACTGATGCTTTCTGCTGCTGCGCTGTCAAAAACACCTGTTCAAGAAATAAACATTGTTTTTATGGACTGTTCCAAAATAAGCAAATTTGAACTTCCTCCTTTACTAAAACCAAAGGGAAAAACAGTAAACAAAATGCTTCAGAGACAGGTCCCTTCAGAACGTCCCTTCTTAAAGGTGACGCGCACACACTGTGCCTTGCAATATAATGGTCTCAGATGACAGCCTTTTAATAGCTTTATTTGGGCTCAAAGGGGTGACTCCCCCACCACCTCATTTTTTTCAGAACTAGGGCTTTTTATGGACTGACAGAACACGAATGGGACCCAGTGATTTCTTAAAGTTAGCTACTACTGCTCTGCTTTGCTAATACGGTCCCTGTCATATAATGCCTTAAATATATTTATAGAAGTAATTGAGTAGAACCCATCCTCTGGTTATGTAGGTGACCAGTGCTCAGAACAGTTCTTTATCACTATGCTGAATTCCTTACGTTTGTGTCTCAACTAATTTTCACTATGAGCCATCCCTGCATTCAAGCTTCCCCACTTATGTGGTTTTTTGGTCTTTTCTGTATTTTTTTTAGGACCGTCACGAAAAGGCTAGTGAGTGAGCACACAATACTGACCACACTAAATCAGGCATCAGTTGTTCAGCTCGAAGTGTAATGTGACATCCTCTTTCTAAAATAGCATGAAGATTTTCTTTCATGCACATTTCTGGGCTCTTTTTTTGGTTCACAGCATATTTCAAGAAAAGCCTGCCTAAGGAAACAAACTAAAACCAACAACGTAGAAACTGCCACAGAAACTTATTGGAAAGCATTAAAAATTAAATAGCTTTTTAAAAGAGCTCTCAGACTTAATGGTAAAACCTATTAAAACTGTCTATAATGATTTAATTTGTAATAATTCCATTTCAGATATATTTGCTTGGTTGTTGATTGGGAGTCCAAAGAGAAAATGATGTTTTTTCCCCACCTACTGATACCCGTACACTTTTTGCATTTCAAATAATTGGCAGGGGGGTGGGCAGAAGACGGCCACCACTTTTTGAAGTGGTGATGATAAGATCCAGACTAATTCAGGCTTCAGGAGAAGCTCTGAAACGAAAGAGTCCTCGTACACAACTCTTTGGGCAGACTGTGTCCTGGCAACTCAATCGACAGCCTCCAAGCACAAGAGCCTCAACCATTACCAACCATTACTCTTACGCTGCTCGTGTCACAGTCTCTCAGATAAACAGACGCATCTTAAGATGTCAAATGGGCAACTTCAGCAAGTGAGATGCCACCCCAAAACCCATCAACACAGTAAGTCTATCCGGAGCCTGCTTACGGGAAGATATTCAGTCTTCACCTCACATCCCCAAAATCATTCCCTCCGTTCCCTCACTAGTTTCATTTTCCAAGCAGGTTTAGAGGCGTAATGCAGCGGCTCTGGAGCGAAAGCAGAAATGTACGAGAATGGAAAACTATATTCACAGTATATTATGGAACATATATGAAGGTCTTTACTCAAATGAGCTGAACTTCTAAGTTTCCCGCGTGTAATGCCGCTAAAGTCAATGGCGTTACACACGTGGAACTGAAAGGTTAGCACGTACTCACCGAACACAACATTCACACCCTTGCACTTTTTTGTCTTCTTTCAACACAAAGAGCCCACATATTGTAACAGTTTTGTTTCTGAAAGTCCGGTGACAAACAAACACATTTTGCAATAACATACCTTGAAGTCGCAATTTCCACTTTGGTTCTGGCCATGGCAGCTGCTCGCTGTGCTCCCTCTATCGCTCTATCCACCTTTTCTCTAGTTTTTGTGTTTCGTATTGGTATGAGTTGCTTTCTTATTCCACGGACCAAAACGTTATTTTTGTACTTCCCCTCTTCTTTGGTGCCATCTGGAAACATGGTACATCCATACCCGTGCCGCCTGTTGTTTAGCCACTCTCCTTCGTATTTCATACCATTGGAGCGCTCGCTAACACCAAACCCGCTGCGCTTGTCGTTCTTCCATTCGCCCATGTAGGTTTCTGTCGTGGTGGCATCGACGTGGTCTTCCATAGGGGAGTAATCACAGTCACCGTCTCCAAAACTAATCGTAGAGTTGGCATCGCTAGAACTAATTCTGCTCATAGCAGCATCGCTCCTGACGGAGCTCCGTTTGCTCGATATCGACGACCTAGATTCGGATTTTCTAAGTTTTATACTACCGAGGAGGGACCCTCTTCTGAATAAGCCTCCTTTTTTCTTAATGCCCATGGCTTCGGCATCGCTGTGAAAATTGAGCACGAATCCTCCCCTCGTTCCAGCCGGGCTGTCTGCCGTGACGTCGTGCAGGACGGTGCCGTTGCTCTGCTCGCTCCGAAGGGAAGCCAGCGATGTTCGGAGCGGGGAACGGATCACGGTCGCCATGCCATAGGGTACGCTCTGACGCACGCCGTACCCGTGCCGCATCCCTCCTGTCCACTGCCCCTGGTAGGTACCTTGTAAAGGGAGAAGGAGAAATTAAATTTAGGAAGCTGTAGAAGAGCTCGCGCTCCACATCCAGCACGCCAGGGGCAATGCTCCGCTGTCAGCTCTGCTTTCGCGAAGAAGAAAGGCAGAAAAATCACAGCACATGACACAGCAGATAAACCACTTTTGCTACTTGTTCTTCTCCTAAATTATGTCTCCTCTCAACAGAGCCCTCACTTCCCCCAGCTGAAATAATTTATTTTGGCAACTAAGACACAGCAGCTATCATCATAAGCATTTTTTCTGAATGGATCTGTCTGTGGGGAAAAAAAAAAAAAAAAAACAGGAGAAATTTCTAAGGCAGGACCTTCCTCAATGTTTCTTTTTTTTTTTTTTTTTTTAAGGTGGTCAGATGGGGTCAGCAGCAGCAGAGCCAGGTCACACACGGTCAGTTTGGGAGGGAGGGAGCAGGGTGCTCGTGGCTCTTGCCTCCAGCTGCTCACAAAAAGAGCAAGCAGGAGCAGTCAAAGTCCCGTTTTCCCGGGTTTAAGGTCACTACGGACATCTCCCTGTCAGGATGTATTTGACAATCCACTGAATTGCCTTGTCTTCAGATGGGCCTCTGGATCCACAGCTGTAAACCTCAATTGTATACTTAAATATTTTAAGGTTTTTGCATGTAGTTGAATGGAAGAACAAAACCTCGGTGTGTCTTACTCTTCACAAACTCTGGATATCGACACTTTCTGGTATCCCCAGTGTCACAAACCCAGCCCCGTGTTGGGTTGTGCCACAAAGATCAGAAGCACGAACCCTTTAGCACTTTTTTTTGCCTTTCATTTGTCCTGCAGTATTTAAGACAGACCAGGCAGTAAAAACCAGAATACCACACACCATTCCATTGCAAATAAATTCCAGTGTTGCAATCATAACTTTTTTGGTCATTGTTTCATCTGAAGAGCAACGTGGCATTTGATAGAAGTCACAGATACCCACGTAACGGGGGACATGGAAAACTGCACCAGAGCCAAACCCCAGCGTTATCAGATTATTACTGCAAACTACCTTTTTCTTGTATCCTGGAGAGGCATTTTCCCTTTGATGAGACACATACTCCGGTGCCTGGTCCCTCAAAGCCATCTGTACCAGACATTCCAAGGGAAGGTGCCAGGAACCCCCCAACTGGCAAATACAAGATAATTTGCTTTCTAAGATTGTTTCACTCTAATTCCCATTAAACTGCTTTAAGCTCCTCAAAATGAAGTCTCTCGCCCACCTACTGCTGCTTTTTTTTTTTTTTAAAAAAAGAAGTTATTTTGAGTCTGAACATTCTTATAGAAGGATGAATAGGCAATCTTTAAAATATCTTTCTTTGATTTCGATCTGCTTTAATTTGAGCATCTATTAAAAACTATTCTTTGGAGAACTTAATATCCAATGTCAAATTCGGTGATTGACTAAAATCTTTTTGAAAATATGTGTGAAATACCTGCAGTTTTAGACGTAGCTCAAAGCTTCGTTTGCTTTGAGATTCAATCTCCTTTGTACAAGCACGCTATTTCGGTCCTGCACATGTCAATTATCTGTCAATTATCGCTTTACCATATTACCTCTTCTGCCAAGTTCCATCCCAATGTTAAAATACAATTAAATTTGCCAAGATTTATTCCATACTACTAGATAGGTTCCACCACGGAACTATTTTGTGTCAGTAGAAAATTCTACCAAGTGGAAGGTTTTTGTTTTAACAGATGGCTGCTGACACAAACAAACAACTTTCTTGGTTTCCTTCTCCTCCTCTGTCTCCTGGATACCCACTGCCGCGCTGGTTCTAAGGGTGCTGAATCCGGAGACAGGATTATTTTAAAAAAACTCAGCATATGGAGAAGAACAAATAGAAACACGAGCGCAAAGCACTGGTATGACGTATTCTGTAAATACCGCAAAAATACAGCCACACTGTAATTGTTTTTTTCTTTATTAAACAGACGTTTCCCAGAAATATATTAATATTTTATGAGCATAAATGACTACATTTTGTCCATAATTATATCTGGGATCCCCCTAGTATTGTAATGATATGCTGGAGCTAAGAATCTGGCTACGTATACTTACTGCTACACACAACAATCTGTCGAACATTCTGCACCGGTTAATTTCATTTGAAAACAATAAATCTAATTCTAAATTTGATTACACCCCGGTATCTGATTAGAGCAGCAACTCATAATTACAGCTCTCCACGTTGCTATTTGAGTGGCAGCCTCGAAGCAGAATCACCTTATTTCAGTATGGAATTTTATACAAGCACAAACGGTCTGCCTTTTTTCCCTACTAATATTTTAATTAATAAGCATGGAAAGCTCAAGAATACTTAATGCTTTTAGGGCTTGTATATTTCACTACCCTGTAGAAAGAAGTGGAAGTGGTCACTTTTGCCCATCAGGGCATTAAAACAAGGACAGTGGATGTGCTGCTATTTACTTGCCCGATTTTTCTCTCTTCTGGGGAAACAAAAATCAATGCTGGCTTCTTCTAAAGAGAAAAGAGTCAATGAGAAAATGGAAGATTCACACTGAATCGGTCCTTAGAAAGCACCGAAGATAATCAGCTGGGAATTTCGTGCAGTCTTGCAGGTAACAAACTCTCTCTTCTATCATTACAAAACCATCAAGGGAAAGGCTTCTCATACTAGTGCTAGAAAAGCTCTCTCATTTTCCTTTAGTTTTCAACTTGTATTTTAAAGGAAAAAGTGCTTTAATGGCATATGGAGGGCAGTGTCCAGAACGCAGATACAAGAGACTTGTGCAATAATTTGGCTGAAGATACCAGACTCTTAACCGTATCGTCTTCCAACAAAAGAAATTTTAAATTTGGATTGCGATATAATTAAATACTACAGTGTATGACAGAAGGCATGAGAGAACACCTTTTCCCATATACAAAGGTATGAAGAAACACAATATTTACTTATCTCTCTATATAAATACAAATATCAACGATGTATCAACAAACACACCTTTTCCCGTTTCACCTTACCCTATAATTGACTGTCCAAAGCAGTACCCGTACGGGTCAACTGTTAGAATTTTAATTAATGATGTAATTACCAAGCTAATTTAAAACTGCATGTGACCATAAAACAATAACGTTGTTCAGCATTAATTTCCAAAAAGCAAGGCTTAGTATCCTTTGTAACTGAAGAAACAGCCACAACTTCTGCTGACCATCCACCTGGTGTTCAACTGGTTCCCTTGAAAAGGTGTTGACATTTTGAGCCTAAGAACCATTAGAAAGTGCTTTTTTTTTGTTGTTGTTGCTTTTATTTTTTGTTAGCAGGTTGCTGTAAGGTATAATCTCCCGACCTGTCTCCTTAAGAGTTCCACCCTGCCACCCCTCCCATGCACAGCTGTGAATGTCATTGCCTACTTGCGGCTAAAATTTAAACCTACGCTGCATGAAAAAGCAGAGAGGCCAAGGACCTAATTAACTACTCCACTTGCTCTTCTTCACTTACAGCTTCTGTGGCTTAATAGATTCGTTGTTACATCCAGATTTTTGCACGCTCTTCAGACTCAGCTGTTAGATAGAGCAAACATCTAGAAAGAAGACTACTTAGAAATCAAGGAACACGCGTACTGATGATCTTTGCTTCAGATCCACTTGCCACCGACTGACCCCTGTGGAACAATGATGCAACACCTTACAGTTGGCTATTCCGATTATTGGCAGGATAAATTGCTAATTTACATATACCCAGGTTTCAAATTAGGCCTCGGTCCCTCCATTAAAAAAAAAAAACAACGCTCCAGTAGGCTCGCAGATCCACACAGATTCACCAAAATCTTGGGAGGTTAAAGGAAGCACGGGAAGTCCAGGTGGCTGTAGGAACCAGCAGCCCCTTGAAGCACAAGCGATGAATGGAGGATCACGGCTTATAATTCCCAGTCTTTTCCTCGGAGATTTGACTGAGTGACAATTTTAAGCATTTAAACCCAGCGTGACACGCATTACTCATGTCGTGCGAAGCGGCGTGTGCAGAAACACTGTGGAACGCTGTCACTCCTTATGTCCCTTCTCCCCTCCCTCAGCTTACACCTTGGAACACCACCAGCGTGTTTTAAAACCACATATTGGGGAAAGGAGGAAAAAAAGAAGGGGGGGGGGAAGGAGGAGGAGGAAAGAAAAAAAACAAAAACCAGCAAAAAGGCCTGGATTTTAGTGAGTCTGAAAACAAATTGGCATAGTTTAAACAATTATTTGTCTATGCTAGTATTCTCAGGTCACAATAAAAGAGGAGCTTTCCTGCAAGTATTTCCCAGTATGTTAAAGACACCTATGTAAATCTGGTTTCCTTTTAAAAACATTTCAGACATTCTTCTGGTGTACAAATACCGCCATTGTTCCCCCAGCGCCAAAACAAAACAACATCTGCAAACATCTATGACGTCGGCCTTCGCTTCATTCATGAGGACTTTCATTAAAATCAATGGGACTTCACCCCCTCTGCCTGTAGGAGCTGAAAACACCTCAAATTCCAGGGCCGAGCCAACAGATTTCAGTCAACGGGACTAAAAAAATCTCAGTGTAAACTGCACATGGTCTTTTGGACAAAGAATTTCCCGTGGGGTCCACGTCTAAACATTTAGAGCATTTACCTCCAATTATCAATATTATAGAGATTTTTAAAAAAATAAAAAAATCCACAAGAACCCTAAAGAAAAAGATAGAAGGAACTTTCGCTTGAGAAAAATCACTTCTAGGTTTACCAGAATGGCAGTTTACTTTTCTGGAAGTTAAAAAAAAAAAAAAAAAAAAAAAGAAAGGCCACTTATTCGTCAGTTTCTAATTTACCACCCAAACCAAATACAATAAAAATGGAACAGCCTATTGTGTGGTGAAAGTGAAACTATAATGCTTATCTCTTTTATGTTTCTTTTTTAGAGG
>JAHREE010122924.1:0-11147 GCA_033628505.1 Tringa tobata | reverse complement strand
GAGCCCCTTCCAGTCCCTAAAGGGGGCCTACAGGAGAGATGGGGAGGAACTCATGATCAGGGAGTGGAGTGATATGACAGGGGGGATGGTTTGAAACTGAAAGAGGGGAGACTGAGGTGAGATCTCAGAAAGGAATTCTTTGCTGTGAGGGTGGTGAGAGCCTGGCCCAGGTTGCCCAGAGAAGCTGTGGCTGCCCCATCCCTGGAGGGGTTCAAGGCCAGGTTGGAGGGGGCTTGGAGCAACCTGGTCTGGTGGGAGGTGTCCCTGCCCAGGGCAGGGGGTGGGACTGGATGATCTTTAAGATCCCTTCCAACCCAAACCATTCTATGATTCAATGATTCACAATGAAGACCTTGGCCTGGATGCTGCAGCCAAGAGGAAGACAGCATGAGGAAGGTCTCCCAACAAACTCACTAACTCTCCAGATACAGACCAGAGGAAAAGGGTAAGTGGCAAACACACCAGCCAGAACCAGACGGCTGATGCTCCAGCACACAGCTCAATACAGAGGTTGGCTTAAGTCTCAGAAAGAAAGAAAAGCAGAATCCCATCTCCCAGAGGCAAGAGCTGGAGTTCAGGACCACAGCCTTAGCTGGAATTTGATGGCAATATTAGGATTTGCATTCCCATTTTGCATGCAAAGCCTGTTCCGGGGTGCAGCACGCTGCAACTTCTCTGAATGTACACACCAGGACAGGAAAAACCCACGTGGCTTCGTGTGATCCCTCACCTGTAAATGAGTGATGTTCCTGTCGATGTCCATGGGGGAGGTGACGCAGTTCTGTGAGACGTATTTGTAGTTGCTAGGACAGGGCTCACTGTCCACTGAATTGACGCAGGGAATGGGGATCCGCTCGTAACCCCGGGCAATGTCTCTGTCAGTGGGAGAGAGAGAACTGTCACAGAAGAAAAGCTCCCCCCCCGAACCAAGGGGCCATTCAAATGCCATCCTGGGGCAGAGTTACCATCTTTGGTCACTGAGCTCTCAAAGCCTGAAAGCAATTCAGACTAGAACAGAGTTTATTTTTTTCCCACCCTGCCTTACGGATTGTTCTTTGTGCTTGAGAATATCTCCATTTGGAGGACGAATTTACAAACCACGGTCTTAATCAGCATGTGCTTAGTTCTTGCTAAGCTCAAACTGACCTTCCCACTAGTTTAAAAAGCTAAGGGTGCACTGATGGTCCTTTCTTAAACCAGGCCCCCAGCCCACCCTTGTGCCAGGGCTCGATTTCGTGGCCCACAAGCAAAGCCAGCCCCATTCTCACCTGCTCACGACCTTCTCTATCTGGGGAGGCTTCTCAGTAGATGATTCTCTGAGGGTCTTGTTCATCTGCAGGGCCACCCAGACCTGAGAGTTAAGGCTGGAGCACTGGAGCGGGGTCTCACCCTCCTTGTTCTTTAAAGTGACGTCCGAGCCACGGGAAAGAAAGAGGCTGCAAAACAGCAAGAAAGGATCAGCATCCCCCAAGAGAAACCGCACAAGGGGAAAACGAGCTGAATCCCATCCTCCAGCCAGCCCTTAAGGGGCGAGGAAGAATCCGTTGTAGTGAATAATCACCTGAGTTTTCTTTATTAAGCATGGTTCAGGGAATCCTTCTACGCGAAGGCGCTGGCAGAAGCCACAGACTGGAGCTCTGGGCATTCAGGAGAGCTCTGGGCAAACCTCGCCTTGCTTCAGGCATGACAAGTACCTTGTTGGTACCAGCCTAAACTTCAGACAGGCTTGAAAATGTCTCTGGCAGGGAAAGATACGGGGTGGGAAGAGTAGGCTGGAAATGGAAAAGTGCCACGGGAAACTGATATTGGACTTGGCCCTTGTTTATACTCACCAGCTTTTGGGTGAGTAGACATGATGACTTTATTCAGAGCAATGATGAAGCAAAGGAAAAGCCCTGTTATGATAGTATGCAATATAATTGCAAAAAAAATAAATAAAAGAGCTTTAATGAAGGATGCCTTTGTGCTGAGAAGCCCAGGCTGACCATCAAGGTCTCTGCCCAAGACTCCAGGACCATTCCACCTTTTCTGTCCTTAGCCCAGCTCTGGCAGCAGCCAGCATTTCAGACCCAACGTCCCAAGGAGTGGGGCAACGGAGAAACAAAGCCTCCACCCTAAGTCTGTTTGGTGCTTCAAGGCCAAAGCCATTCCGAAGGATCTCCTGAGGTTGGGAGCCAGCATCCAGGGAGCGGAGTGAGGAGGGGAAGGGAGGGAAGCGGCTGGGGCCGTACTTACACCACGCACTCGTAGCGGTTCTCTCTGGCTGCAATATGCAGGGGTGAGTCCCCGTGAATATTCACGGCGTGTAAATCACACTTAGCAGCCAGCAGGATCTCCGCTATGTCAACACAGCCCGAAAAAGCAGCCCAGTGCAAACAAATATTTTCCTCCTGGAGGGTAAGAAAAAAAGAGTAGAGGCTGTTTAGTGCCTTAAAACCCTACCGCTTTGGGACTTCACCACCCTGAGCTCGACACCTGCAGCGTTCCACATGTGGCTCCTGCTCTACGTTGCTCCTCCCCAGCAGGGAAATCTCCAGGCAGAGAAGCAGGGAGTTCTCACTCCAGCCGCCCCCGCGCAGCAGAGACGGGGAGGCTGCACACAAAACCGTCCATCGCCTGCCTTAGACACGCCGGCAAATCGTCTGTCTCTAAGCCACAAAACAATCTGGATCAATCCCTGAGAGAGGTGACAGACACCAACAAACGTGCCAGAAAAGGCTAGAAGCTGAGCTTCCCCAGCCCAGAGAGACAGGGGAGCCAGCGCGTCTCCCAGCGCTACAAACTTCAAGAGGAAAAGAGCACAAGCTCTGGGCTGCCTGAAGGTGCTAGAAAGCGAACCACGAGCCACAGGGAAAGCAATCAATCCCACTTCAGGCATCTCTTAAATACTGTATGTGCTCATCCCTCACCAGCAGCACCAGAAATAGCTCAACACTCATCTTTTTGATGGAGATATTTTCCGCGATGATACTCTGTTTTCTGTTCCAGGGCAATTTGCAGCACACTTTGAACCTTTCCCCCTGACAAGCTCTAAAGATCCCGATTACAACACTGCAATGATAGCAAAGATCACCTAACTTTTTTCTTTTTAAAGCAAAAATAAAGCACATCTTTTAGTCATCCCAACTTAACTTAGATCCTTCCTAAACAGGGAGTGGGGAGACCTCTTTCTCTACAGCTTATGCCTCCTATTATGTTAACATCTAGGAAAAAAAATAATCCCTAATCAGCATCACATACCAACCTACAGAAAAAATTAGCCCTGTCGATTGCACAGCACGTGCTGCTGCTCAGACAGGTTACAGACACCGAGGCTCGTTATTTCACCTTGCATCGGCTACTGATAACAGCAGCCTAATTACAATCAAAGGCATTTCTCCTGGAGGATGATGTTTCCCAGCAGAAGTGACATTGCTGCTTAATGACCGCAATCAGGAGGCGCCCAAGGTAGGTACGGTAACGGATGCGCGATACAGACATCTGCTAAGAGGGTATTTTTCTTTCAAGTAAATTGTTGACTGAGCTGATTTGATTTTCACCATCTAACGTGTGATCTTGTAGCTGGTAGCCAAAAGGCTTCTATGGCAGATCAAACAAGTCAGTTTTCTTCAGAGTCAGCACCGGGGCTCTGAAGCAAAGCAACAAGCCCCAAACTCCCCTCTGTCTTTGCTTTTATCAACAGTATCAGATCCAGACCTGCCTAGGAACTGTCTAAGCTACCAAGGAAATAGAAGCTCCTACCAGGAAGGGGCTTTCAGACTGGGGACAGTAACTCCTCAGGAACAGCTGGAGTTGAAGCCTTTCTGAGTCCCGTGAGACAAACGTGCCAACACCCATCCCTGCTACACCCAAGACACAAAACGAGGCATTTAGGGAGAGAAATACAAATTAGCTGCTTGTATCCCTTGGATTCAGAAAGTGCTAGGAGCCTCGGACAAGAAAATACACTGCCATGAGGCACGTTAGAGGGTGAACTGATGGTGGGGCAGGTACAACTCATGCAGGAAGCAGAAACCCTCCATTTATTAAACTATCTCACATCTACTGGCCAAAGCCTGGAGTAGCTCATCGCACCCCGGTTCACACCCAAGTTTCTGGGGTTTCAATATCTTTGGAGACAGAAATGAAAAAAAATGAGAAACATACTATTAAGCAAAAAAAGAAGAGGAGCAGTGCTGATAGAATGAGTGTCCTGAACAGAAACCTGGATAACTGGGGAAAAAAAGAGACAGCATCTCCCTTGTATTTGCTCTGTTTACTTGAAAATCCCTGTGAAATCAGCTGGCACAGCCCAGCACGCAGCGCTGCTGGTCCCATGGAGCTCCCAGGGACTCAAGGACAGAGGACATCCCACTCGAGCAGGATTTAGGGAAGGGAAGAGCAGGCCATGAGGCAGCTCTGGCATGCTGAGCCACCAGCCCGGGCACGCTCCGTCCACGTTGGTGGCTACATGCCTGTTATGGCTAGGAAAACCCAGGCCTGCGATACTTGTTGGCAAGAGTATCTGCCCAAACCATCCAGAAAACATAAGCACGAGCTCATGTGCCTTCAAAAAGCACACAGGATGTCCCTAACCCACACCCACTGCACACTGGCCCATGACCAATGTGGAGCTGGGAAGTCTGGACTCGAGGGGGTTCTGCCTGGTTCAGCATCCAAGTGGCAGCAGGGTGGACCCAGGTGAAATAGAAGGAGTGAGACAGACAACATCCTCATGGGCTATGTCAGGAGAGCTGAAGGAAAAAGGACTTCTTGCCAGCTTGCAAACTTTTTCCTAAAATATGGTGGAAAATTCTGCCCCCAGACACCATTCACTCACTGCCCCAAAGCACCTGTGTCAAAGGACCACGGCACCTCCCTGCACTGAGCCTAAAATCTGCCTCCTTGGGATTTTTAGGGTTTTAAACAGAGATTATGGCTAATTTCTGAAACGGATTGCAGGAAGAACCTCACATTATCACGGATGTTGATGTCCGACCCCTTCGCAAGCAGCAGCTTCACCAGCTCAATATGCTTGTACTCGGTGGCCCAGATCATCGGCGTCCAACCTCCATCATCCTGAGGAGGGAAAGGAGAGGGTGAGACACACGGAACGGGCAGGATGGTTTCCTGCTGGCTTCACAAGCCCCTGGGTAGCTTCAGCAGGGTGCACCTTGCCCAGGAGTCACAGATCCCTTCCCTCCCCGTGTCTATCCCTCCTCCGGCCCACGCTGCTGCAGGGAGAGGTCCCTCCAGGTCCTGCATCCCCGGCGTGATTCCATCCATCACACCTCAGCAGGCTGGAGTCTATTTGCAGCTCAGCACACGGGCAATGGATCTCCAGGGGGTTCCAATACAGCTGAGTGTCCAAAAGGCATGACGAACATTCAGCTTCTGTAAAAGCTCTTACAGAGCTCCCCAAGCAGCCCTGGGGGAGCTGGCCTTCTCCCAGAACAAACCCTAATCCAGCACTGCCTCACCCCAAGGGAATGGATAAACTTGGTGATGGTGAGTGCCAGGCCCAACCCATCCCACAGCTCATCCATGATCCCACCACCCCACTGCTTGGAGGAAGCACAAGGACAACCCTCGAGCAACAGGCTCCACCAGCAAATTCAGGCTCAAGGAGAAACTGCAAACCCAGAGAGAAGGTAGGAAAGTTTCCATGAGGTCAGCGGAGGGGATTGTCTTCTCTGGCAGACCAGGATGCCCATGGCTTTGTCACCCCATAATATTTTCCAGGTGCCCCCCAGCAGCAGGACTGTATTTGAGTAACCACTGCGCAGACACACTGGTGAGGCTGGAGTGCCCAACCTGAAAGCAGCTTCTGTCCCTCACAGAAAAGCCTTACCTGGCAGTTGACGTCCATCTTCCCGTTGGAGAGGAGGTACTGAACAACATCGTAGTGCCCCTTCTTGGCAGCCAAGTGCAGACACGTGGAGCCCTCTGCATCCTGGACACAACCAGAGAAAAAGCATTCAGGGGACGTCCCTTCCCAGCAGTTCCCATGTCTGCATGACACCAGTGACACTTAGGAACAGTGGAGAATCTCACAGAGGGAGCAGAGGACTCCAAAAGCCCCCAACCCCCTGCCAGGAGGGGAGAGAGCAGCAACAACCAACGCCAGGATGGAGCAAAGGGAGCTTCCCAAAAAGGTCCAAGGGGCAGAGCAGGAGACTGAGAACACAGAAGCTATGGGAAGAGACACCTTTGCACAGCCAAGGGAAGGTACTAGCCCCAAACTCTGGCAGATCCATGCTCTTGCTTCCCAACAGACCCTCTCCAACTTTTCTCTGTGTGCAAGGGGAGGCAGGAATCCATTACAGAGGCAGAGCTTGCACTTTACATCAGAAAAGCAGCCTTTTCTCCACTCGAAATGCTCCATTTATACAGGTTTTTTTACTGTGTTTTATTAGCACAAAGCCTTATCCCAACACCTGGCAGCAGGGTCAACGGGGTGTCCTGCAGAGGGGCCAGGAGCATCCCGAGAGACCGAGTCCCCGGCGTGCCCGCAGCCGGCTGTAGAGCCAGGAGATAAAAACCAACCACAAAGGTTGCGAGGAAGAATGCCTTTGGGAGCTGAGAATACAGGGTCTGGTGGAGATGGACAGGCTGTGAGTCATGACAGAGACACTCCCACACCACCACCAAAGATCTCAGAGCCTGATTTTTATCAGGCGTTTATATCCCAAGAGCTTAGCGCGTAGCAGGGCCCAGAGAGCAGGAAATAAGGAGGAGGAAATGAAAGACTGAAAATGCAAAATGATTCCTTCCTGCCCTAAACCCCTGGAAGCAACATCGGAGGCAAGAGCTTTGGGCTGGAGCCAAGCGGAACGCACGGCGCGGGGCAAGGGAGCAACCCCCCCCAGCAAGGATGGGAGGTTTCAGGTCAGGGATTACACTGTGGGGGCTTCCTGGGGTAAAAAAGGGGGGTATAAGTGCCTGTCACATCTGAGTGATGCCACAGCTTTCCCCTTAGATTACCATGAGCCAAGTGCAGCTCCTCAACCCTAGGGAGAGTGTTATTGTAATTTAACATGAAGTTTCTGCAGGTTTCGAGTGGGGCTTTTACGTCTTAATAACAGGATGGAGAGCTTGGCCCTGGGTGTGAGAAGCACCCCCTGCACCCCACAGTCCTGGGCAGGCTCCACACACACCCGCACCAGCGACCGTCCCCATTTCTCCTCGAAACGGCCCCATTTCTCCTTGAAACGGCCGGAGTTGATTTTAAACCGTAACGATGCCGCCTTCAAAAAGATGAGTAATTCGCTGCAAGAAACTAATTAACATAATAAACTAGTCTAGACTTCAGACGTGATCTCAGGCTTCTAATTTGCTTTTGCAAGCTCAGGATTTTTTTTCCCCTTCCCTTTACCTTTAGAAGTGAAAAAAAAAAAACCAAACCCTTCTTTTATCTTCCATGTGAACAAATCAGGTGGGAGATGTCTGGATTACTCCAAGATGCTCGGGACAGCGGCCAAGCACGAACCCACACGTCCTGTCCTGCCCCTTCCCAGCTCAGAACCAGGCTCCCAAGGATGCCTTTAAAGCTCGGGGTGGGCAGCACTTGGCATTTTGTGCCATCGTCCTGGCTCTGCCAGCTCCTTCACCAAAAGAGCATCCCGGTCCTGACGTATTCCCCGGCGACAGCAGAGGAGCGCGCCAACAGCAGCACTTTGTAACAATAAGAAGTTCACGTGGGGAGGGCTCCTGTGCTCCAAAATAGCATCCGATTTCTGGGACTAATAAATGATCTGTCTGTTTGCCAAGATTGCAAAGCAAGCGGAGCATGCTAAAGGCAAACAGACAGCTGCGTTTTATTGTATTTGTTTAAATTAAAGGGTAGGGTTTGAAGACGGGGTCCAATTTTGCCACTGTGGCGTGATCGCAAGAAACCGCACATCAGGCCTTTGGAAAGCAAAGCTTCCTCTGTCATTTTTGCTGGCTTGGCAAGCACCAGCCTGTTTTAAAATGTCACCCCAAAAGCTCATTATTAGAGTCTCTCTGAAATCTGAAACTCTGAAATCAAACTCCTAACACGCTGCAATGCATTTGTGACACTAATCCTTAGCGGCCCCATATGAAATCAAATACCCCCTACGTTTCCTGCCACAAACTGATGTAGGAAGTGGCAGCACTTGCCCCGAACTGCTCACAGCAAGGAAACCTCATCATTAAAATGACAGCACCCACACCCCCAGCCTCGCCAAGCCTTCACACCCAACACAAGTGAGGCTGTTCCCCCTCCGCCTGTGCATTTCCACCCAAGGCTTAAAATGTATCAAGAAGGAAAGGGTGGACAGAGGCTTCCTCAGGAGAAAAAGAGAAGGAATAAACTGCTACCTTAGGATCTACCAGTGCTCCAGCCTTGATAAGGTATTTCACAGTTTCCAGGTGGTTGTTTTCTGCTGCTTCCATCAGTGGGGTCCTCTGGTCTTCAGAGCAGGTGTCTATATTGGCCCCAGCCTGTGGAGAGGCCAAGGAAACACAGGGACAATTACAAGCAGCCCTGGTCAGCAGAGGAAGGATGCGGCAGCAGAGATTTAGTAGCAAGTTTTGAAGGCAGCCCAAATTCCCCTGCTTTGGAAAGCAGCACGAACTGCCTGCCCTCTCTTCTGCCTTCTACAGCCAGCAGCTGGGGCATAAGGAAGCCTACAGCTGGTATTAAATAACTCTTGTTAGCAACACGTTTTGTGCTGTTACTTTCTGGATGCTGTTCGTGCGATAAATTGGAAAAAATCGGCCTCCTCCTTTTCCCAGCAGCTTTGTTTTAGGTCTCTCATTTCTACAGATGCAGTCAACAAAACAACCAGCTCTTCCCAATGTCCCAAGCAGGAGGAACAACTTGCCCATGGCAACAGAAGCAGGAGTTTTAAAAAACCTCTGGCAGTTGTCTAACTATTCCTCTTGGAGTCAACGATAACATTTCTGCAGAGGTCTCTGAGCACAGGTTCAGCTCAACACGGAGAGCCTTCGACCAAAATCTTAACTCTTTTCCAAAATGCTACTTGTGTCTTGCCATGTGTCTTGCCTGCTTTAACTCTTTGGCTGAGCTTAGTGACCCACCCAATTTTCAACCGAAATCTCATAGAGACAGCCCAATTCTTGGCAGGCCACGGGGGCACAGGGACACGTGGAGCACAGCCCTGCTCACAGCGTGACACGCTGACTCAGCTTCACCTGGCACAAGGAGCTGGTCCCGTCGCGTCCAGGTGCCTCCCGCTGCCTGCCATTTGTTTGGATTACTTTTAACCAGCTACAGCCATTGAAACCCAGACCAGAGAAGAGGCATTTCAAGTTTAACAAGCTGGGGATGTTTCCAGCCAAATACTGTGCTACTGCAGCAGCCAGACATCAGGGAAGAGATAAGAAGATGAAGGATACTTGTAATATCTTGCAAATTTTATGCCTTTTGCTCACACGAGTCCTCACGTGCAGTAGGTGAAGTGAGTGAGGGCAGCAGGGCAGGGCCATGGCTGCATCTTCAGCCAGGGCTTTGAAAGGCTCTGACTCCAGACACTGGAAGGCAACAGCCC
The DNA here is from genome assembly GCA_033628505.1 of Tringa tobata. Taxonomy (NCBI): domain Eukaryota; kingdom Metazoa; phylum Chordata; class Aves; order Charadriiformes; family Scolopacidae; genus Tringa; species Tringa tobata. The sequence continues at coordinate 1,632 of JAHREE010122924.1, read as the reverse complement.
AGCAGGTTCATTTGCAAAGACAGGGATGGCATTGCTGCTTTCTCAAAAGCCCTTGAAGGTTTCCCAGTCACACAGGGCAAACAAAATGTACTCCCAGTCACTCCAGTCGATGTATGCCAGTATGAAAAAGGAAAATCTATAAACTGTTCTAATCCTCCTTTTTTATTTCACATCATTTTGGAGCAGGTTCAACAGGAGCACCCCTATGTCTTTGACCACCTTCCCTCAATTAGAATCCGAATCTCAGACAATGAACCAAACTCGCATCTTTCCTTCTCTCCTTTTCACACGTGGGACATTTACAGCGTGGAGAAAACCAGTGTTGGAGTTACTTGGGTTTAGAATCATAGAATCATCTAGGTTGGAAGAGACCCTTGGGATCATCAAGTCCAACCATCTACCCTACTCTACAAAGTCCTCCCCTACACCATATCCCTCAGCACCACATCTAATCGTCTCTTAAACACATCCAGGGATGGTGACTCAACCCCCTCCCTGGGCAGCCTATTCCAATGCCCGACCACTCTTTCCGTGAAGAATTCTTTCCTAATGTTCAGTCTAAACCTACCCTGTTGGAGCTTTTGAGAGAAGGAAAGACAAGAGCCTGCCAGTGTGTGGGCCCCAGAGCCCACCTGCCTTCGTTACAAAGAGGGAGTTGGCAGTGGCTCGTAGGTCACCGGCAGCCTGCCAGCGGTCACCTGTGTGGCACGTGTGGCACCTGGGTGTGCTTAGGACTTAGAGGTTCCACGTGCTCCACGATGCCCTACATCGAAGCTCCACGTGCCCGTTGCCTGGGAGTGAAGCTCAACTTGGAGAACAGCCTAGAGAGACAGCTTCAGTCATGTCCTCCCAGTCCTCACGCTACTCTCCACCACTCCTCCCTCAGCAAAATGAGAATTAAGGAGGTTTTCATAGGAGGGATGTTCCAGTGCTGATTTCCAAGTGTGCTTTAGCCATGGAGAAACGTGCTTTAGCAGGAGACCAAAAACCACAGCAAACTGCTTGTACAGAAGGAGGTAAGCAGAGACAGACCTGAATCAGCATATGGCAGATGTCCACGTGGCCGGACTCGGCAGCAGCATGGAGAGGGGTTCTCTTACTCTGATGCTCCATTTTAAAATTAGGGTCAATTCCATCCACTGAAAAACAGAGCAGAGATGCTTTCAACCACGATTCAGAGATTAAAGAAGAGCGTAACAGGAGAACCAGGTCTCAGCTGAAGGCTTTTAAGGGAGACGAGTTCCCAGTGCATCCTCAGCCCTTCCCACCACTCACTACACATTCAGGCCAGAAAGCTCCCAGGGTAGTCCCAGGGACATTCGATATCCAACAGCTCTCGAACCAAGAGCTTCAGAATCACCATGGAATATAATACGTTTAACAACTATTACAACGTTCACCACTATTACAATTCCTACACAGGGCACCTCCCTCAGATTCACAATTCCCCACCTCTCAGTGCCACAAAACCAACCAACACCATACAAGGATAAAAAAGGAAAAAAATAATTGCTGCTTTCATTAAAGCAACACAGAAGCTGGAAATAACAGAGAGCCACTAGGAAGAACTTCTTTGCAGTGAGGGTGGTGAGAGCCTGGCCCAGGTTGCCCAGAGAAGCTGTGGCTGCCCCA
>JAHREE010122922.1:0-10598 GCA_033628505.1 Tringa tobata | reverse complement strand
GGCCCGCTCCCCTCAGGTCCCAGTCATTACCTCACGGAGGGGTCCGGCGGTGGGAGAGGGGGGGAAGCCGGGAAGGGGCTGGGACGGGGCTGTCGGAGCCCATTAGTTCCGCCGAGCCCTGCGGGCGGGACGGGCGTTGTGTCCCGGGAACGGGCTTCATGTCCCGGCCCGCCCGGTTGGGCCCCTCGCTGCCATAGTAACCTCCGCTTCTTGCTGTCCCCGGGCGGCAGGACCCCCTTCCAGCCCAACGCGGGAACCACAGGCTTCGGCTTCGTAAGTACAGCAGGGGGTTTTTGTTTTGTTTTGTTTTTTCTTTTTTTTTCTTTTTCGTGGGTCTTTCTTATAGCCTGTCAGGGCTGTAGGAGCTGTGAGGGCTCTGGAGCTGGGTCACTCAGGATTATAATTCTAAACTACACATAAAAACGCGCCCTGTGTGGCGTAATTTGCAGGCCGGGACCAGGGGCCTCCATTACCGGGATTCGGTAGCAGGGCGCTGCGGGGTGCGCAGGCCCACGGCAGCCTTTTCTTATCTATTTATTGATTTCCTACGCCTAGACACTCGCTCCTACCTGCTTACGTTGCACAGCTATAGAAGGATCTATTATTAGAACTTGATTTTGGAGAATGCAGGCAAAGTAATATCAGTCCTGTAAAGGTATATGGGATTTTAGTGGCTCGGTTTAAATAAAATTAATGCTAAATAACTTCTATGTAAACAGTATCCCGATGCAGACTAACACGAAGTGATTAACTCCAAGTGATTAATTTGATTTAAATTCAATTGCTAATATTTCATATTCCTTGACTGTCCAATGATCCCAAAGATAAAACTGTAATAATACGTGTTCTATTTAAGTCCTGTATTTCTTTAGAAAAACAAGCCAGAAGACAAAAATGGACCAAGCATTGTGTAACTCTTTTATTCCCTTTTTCTTCAGAGCACACTGGAATTCTCCTTTGCTACGTGAAACCCAGTCATGACAGATCAAGAGTATGTTCTTTGCACGTGGAAGAAGCGTTTATGGCCGGCAAAGGTAAAGCAAACATGGAAATGAGGGAAGGTTTGTGGAAGTAACTTAGAAACGGATGAAACAGAGTAGTAAGAGCTCCAAGTAAACACATATTTTCTTTAAAAAAGTGCTAATCTGTAGAGATCCTAATAGTGCAACCCAGTGCCGTGGCATGTCAGTCTGTCCTGTAGTGTTCATACTAAAAGTGTTTCGATGTCAGAGCTGTCCTATGGTCTGACAGACTTGCTCAAGGATTTTAAATGCATATTTTTCTCCTTAACATAGGTTTTGTGCAAAACTGGAGCTGGTGGGAAAACATCCGTTAAAAACGCAAAGGCGACATCTTTTAAAGTTGAAATACTTGGCTTGAAAAAACAGTTAAGTATTCCTTTTTTTGTTGTTGTATGTTTGCCTCTTAGGCATTAACAAAAAAAAGAGTAGTAGATAATCCCTTTGTCTGAAGATACCTGTGAGATGAGGTCATTGATTACCCAAGCCCTGTGGCCTTTATAGTTGTCTCATGGAACACCCAGAAACCCCAGGTTGGCAGCTCAGGCATTCTCCATCTGTTCTCTTCTCTTCTCTTTAACTTCTAACAGATGTGGGGTTTAGGAGGGGGGAAAAATACTGCCAGGTGAAAGCAGCATGGTGCTGTTAGTAATGTTTGGTGCTGTGGGATTTTCAGACAGCTTGGTCGTATTTATTGATTCTGTGATTTTCAGGATTAGTGTGAGCCGTGCAGATGCTGTCCCGCTGAAGGAGGAGTGCATAGAAAACATCGCCTCCAACCTAGGTGAGGAGATAGCAAAACATTTGCTGCCTTGTGTGTATTCTGGGTGTAAAACAAAACCCCTCAACCTGGGGGACAGTAGGTATGTATTTCATTGTGTATTTAATGAAAGGGTTTTTTTTTTTTCCCCCCCTCTTTCCATCCATAAGACTTGAAAATAGACTAAATATTATCGCAGCTGCTTTTGCCTTTCCCTTATTGGAAGGGACAGTGAAGAAGCTTCTGTGTACTTGGATCAAAACGGGGCATTGGAAGCTTGCACTCTGTGTGTCCCTGTGTATTGTATGGCTGATTTAAGTGTTAACTTGCATCCTAAACAAAAGTTATACTATAAATAAAATTTCTTACATAGGAAGAAAGCTTATTGCACTTATTGTATGTTCTTCTTCATCAGATCAAAGGAATAATTCGAGTGAGGCTGTGGAAGAGCTGAGATATCGCTGCTCTCTTAAGATTGCTCTGGATATTTTGAATCAAAATGTCTCCCCCAGTAAAGTGCCACCTTCAGAAGAAGGACTGAAATCCCAGTTATCCCAGGAGAACGATGTGGGATCTCTCTCATCTACCCCCTTACGGAGATGTCGATTGCTCTCTCATTCTAAAGAAGAGTCAGTTCCTGAGACTTCCAAGAAGAAAAGAGAACAGAAAAATAATGCTAGCCTGAAGACTGATACAAAACCCCAAACCCAGGACGCTTCCTTCCTCCCGGAGGAGGGTGCTAAAGCACATGAAAGAGGAAGAAACCCTTCCACGTGTAATGCGTCACACTCAGACAATCGAAACTGCAAAACACCAGAATCAAAACCCCTCCCAAGGCAGAAGAAAATCAAGACTGCATTGTTGACAAAGTCCCAAACAGGAAATAAAGACCCCCTTAAGCCAAAGGAGGAAAAAAGTGAGCAAGGAAGGAAAAGACGAAGAGACGCGGTGTCACCCCTGTCACGAATTAACCGTTTTCCCGGGGATGAAGCCCAGCCCCGGGCTGAGGAGGGATCTCCACTGCCCGTCCCCTGTGAGGCCGGCACAGAGGTACCTCTCAAAAGGGCCAACACCAGGAGTCAGCCCAGAAGGACACTACTGGATTCCTCTTGCAAAAGTGCCTTGGATGACTTGGAAAAAAGCATCAGTAGTGAGAGTGAAAGTCTAGCGAAACAGCTGGGCGGAAGAAAACAGCCAGCTGGTTTGAAACGGGTTAATGGGGAACAAGAGACTCTGTCCTCCTACAGAAAAAGGAGATGCAGGAATTGCCCTGAATCTTCGTCTGGGCCTTCTAACCGTGAGCTGCTTTCTGAGAGCGTCCCCTCCCAGCGTGAGGAGCAGGAAAATAAGAACATTTCACACCCAGTTATGGATAAAGTAACAGCCTTTCAGCTGCCTGACTTTGAGGAAGATGAAGGTGAGCATAGCGCCTGGGGGCAGGAGAACTTCATCCCCTTTGGTGGTCAGGCACAGTTACTCGCCTTAGGGTGTTGCATTGCTTTTGTGAATGAGATTCTTAAATTGCTGATTTTAATTCTGTTTCTTTAAAGTTCTGGAGAAGCGCAAAGTGCAGTTGCATTAGTACTGGCTAAAAACTAGCATTTGGGCTGTCTGGAGTTGTTTAGGAGCTTGTGTTGCAAACCTGTACTTGGCAGTAACTCACTGGAGGACTTGCTAATGTCACACTTAGGTTTTTTTTTTATTTGCCTCTGTCTCGTTAGTGTTGAGATGAAATGATGTGTAAAGGAACAGGCTGGGACAGAGTCCTGAAATCAGCCCGTTCTTGTCCCTTTCCCTTCTTCACCTTTTATTGAGATTATTAGGCCTTTCCCTTGGCAGAGAACTGAGAGTGTCTGTGGTGTGACAGCCCCTTGTGTTCTGGTGACTCGTGCTGGAGCTCTGTGTTTCACCTGGGCTGAAGCTGATAGGGTTTTTTAATCACTATTCCATGCTGACGAACACCGGTGCTTGCTCTTCTTGGCAGGGCTGGAATCGTCTGACCTGTCTCCAAAGATAGTTTACCCAGAGAGTCTCTCTCGCCTCTCGGCTCTGGTAGGTGAAGAGGAGGAGGATGAAGATGAAGAGCTTCCTAGTATTTTATCAAATCAAGGTGAGACATCAGTGTATGAGACTACTTCACCCAGCATTGGTGTGTGTCCAAGGGTATGTGTGCTTTGAGTTTGCTGACAAGCTGTGATAATGAAACCCAGCCTTTCTGGAAAGTGAATCCAGCTTGGAATAAAATGTATTTTTTGAGTGCCTCAGGATGCAAATCATTGTGAATCTGGGCAAGGGCCTGGGGCTGAACTGTCCGAGTTCCTGTGTTCACAACCGCCTGTGCTGTGGTTTGGGGGCTGGCAGGTTGTCCTGTCACCTGAGTTGAAACCTCTAAAAGCATTGAAGTGAAACTCCTGAAAGGAGACTGGTAAGAGGATGGTGGTTTTGTTTTTGTTTTTTTAAAGAAAACTTACTTTCTTTTTCATCACAGAACCGCAGTCAATCGAGGAAGGGATGCTGGTGTGGTACAAACTGCGAAGGTACCCGTATTGGCCAGCAGTGGTAAGAACAGCTCGCTGCCTTCCGAGGGGGCTGTTGTGGGGGGCTGGTGAGCAGTTTAGTGAGTTCCTGAGTGGCTTTTCCCCTTCTTGGCTTGTGTAGAGCTGGAAATGGTAAAGATCTTCCAGTAGAGGGGTTCCAAAGATCATAGAAATAAATTTACATATGAGGAAAACATGTAAAATACAAGTGTGGTTGATGGACGTATGTTTCTATGGGAGCAGAGGGTTACTACAGCCCCTCTATAGCTTGTACCTTCAATTAGGATGGTTGTACCCAACAAAACATAGAGGATAGGTCCTTGTGCACTAACAAAAATGCTCCATAGGGGTAACTTGCTATTCTTGCCACTTTAAACTTAATTTTTCATATTTGTGTAACTTCCTTTGCATATGGGGCGTGCTATATAATATCAACGGAAAACATTCCTGCTTTGTAAGGGTGTTTCAGGATGCTAATGAGGCTTTGTCCTTTCAACAGGTGAAAAAGGTGAAGCGGAAGCGCAGGAAGGCGTGTGTGTTATTTATAGAAGGGAGTACCAATGACAAGAAGAAAGGGTAAACGCTGCGGGCTGCCACCACGTTCTGAACTTTCGATTTCTGCCGGGCAGGGCCTCGTGCTCTGTTCCCGGCTCCGGGGCAGTTACGCTGCTGGGTGAAACTGGGCTTGGTCTGGGAGGGAGGGACGGGGTGAGGAGAGGATTTGCAGGTGTGGGCTGTGCTTTGTCACATGTGAACTGCTGTCACACGCTTGTGAGAGGAATAAAAACAGGACTGGGGACCCAGCTACTGTTCTTTTTTCATGTGCCCAAACTTTCTGGAAACGCAGGCCTGCCTTTAGTTCTGTTCTAAAACCAGGTATTTCTAAAACTATGGCATCTTTTAACAAATGAGCTTATTATGAAAACCAAAACTAGTAAAACCTGCATTCCTGAATTCCTTATGAAACCTAATTTTCAGGCAGGAGTAGAATTGCAGTCAATAAACAGAGATGCGACTTGGCTGCCTCTTTCCCTAACTGTGTTTCTTTGTTCCATCAAGTTTCTCGGTGTCTCTTAAGAGCCTGAAGCACTTTGACTGTGAGGAAAAGCAGGACCTCATTGTAAGTACCAGTGGTAACATGTAAGCATGGGTGTATAAAGTTGTGTACACAATGTATAACTCACCCTGTGGGGGCAGAGGGGGCAGTTCATGGGTCTCTCTTCACTCTGTCTCTATTCCATGAAGGAATTAAACGTAATTTGTGCTCCACTAAACAGAGAATAACATGAGGCCTAGACCTCAAAGCTGCAACGGGCTACTCGTGGGAACTGTAAATGGCTCTTGTTTTGTAGGAACGAGCCAAAGAAGATTATCGCCAAGAAATCGAGTGGTGTATTCGATTGATTTCTGACTATCGAATTCGAGTAGGTAAGTGGATGAGCCAGGTGATGTTATCCATTCCCATACACATCAGAAGGACCACCAGAAATGTCAGCTTTGTTTCGTGGGTTTCATTGAACTGATAAATAACTCTGTTCTGGGCTTTTTAGGTTGTCATTCTTTTACGGGATCCTTCCTGGAATATTTTGCTGCTGATATCAGTAAGTGAACTCATTATTGTTTGTATTCCTGGCTCGATAGGTAGGTTTATGATCGGGTAAGTGGTTACATCATGTTGTAGAGAGTTCATTTCAGAGCTCCTGTCAGACATTCAACTCCCTAATATTTTTTTTTAAGGCTCTTAGGTGGCTTTTTACCCTCTTTGGTAGGGGAGGAAGTAAAAATTTGCTCTTATCAAGAAAAATCCCTTATTTTGTATTTGTATATATAAGTACGTGTGTCAAAAAGCCCCTTGTTTTATGTATTTAAGTAAGAATGATTGTGGGTTTTCTTTCAGGCTACCCGGTCAGGAAAGAAGGTTATCAAGGCTTAGTCCCAATGTCCTTTCCAAACATGGCAGAGGAAAATACTGAAGAGTCTTCATCAGAAACTTCACCTCAGAAGCCCTCCAAGAAACTTCTTCCTGACAGAACAAGAGCTGCCAGAGACAAAGCCAATAAGAAGATCGTGGAGTTTATCGTCAAGACCAAGGGGGCCGAAGAGCATCTTTTGGCAATTTTGAAAAGCAGGAAACAGTCCCGGTGGCTGAAGGAATTCCTGAATTCGAGTCAGTACGTGACCTGCGTTGAGACCTATTTAGAGGATGAAGAACAACTAGACCTTGTGGTGAACTACTTGAAGGAGGTGTATTGCGAGATGGGCGCTAAAAACCTGCAGCAAATTAATGGAGATGCAATAAAGTTTATTTCGGATGTCCTTTTGCCTGAAGTAAGTAAACATGAAATGCTGAGAAAAGCAAACGTTTGAGTAAGTAAACAAGGCTAACGTGACGTGATTGGGGTTTAATGCCTGGCGGAGTGTTCCCTGGGAGCTGGCAGATCCACTCTGGTGCCTTTGCCAGGTTGAGTCATGGTCAAAGGACAGAAAACTGCCTGGTTTCAATGTTTAACTTGGGTGAAGAATATTAAAATCGGGGCAGGAGGCTCTTAAACCATGCTCAGGGGCTGGTAATCAGAGAAGAAATACATTCATGGTGCATGTTGGACAAAACTGATAAATAAAGCAGCTGTGTTAATTGCTATGTGCTTCCTGTGGGTGTTGGTGCTGGGACGGGAGGAGGTTGTGGGCGGGGTGTGGACCAGTGTCATTCTGAACGCTGATTTTTAAGCCATTAGCAAAATGGAGAGGCTTTAGGCAGAGTGGTGTTTTTAAAGGCAGAATGGTTGCTTTCTGATATATTTTGATTACTTCTGAAACTTTTCAAAGCTCTGGGTTGTTTGTTTCATAGAATCATAGAATGATTTGGGTTGGAAGGGACCTTAAAGATCATTGAGTTCCAACCCCCTGCCCTGGGCAGGGACACCTCCCACCAGCCCAGGTTGCTCCAAGCCCCCTCCAACCTGCCCTTGACCCCCTCCAGGGATGGGGCAGCCACAGCTTCTCTGGGCAACCTGGGCCAGGCTCTCACCACACTCACAGCAAACAAGTTCTTTCTAGTATCCAAGTTGGTTTTTTTTTTTGTTATAATCTGATGAGTCATCTCTGGGTTTTCTTGGGTTCTTTGTGTGCTCTGGGGGATGGGTTGTTCGTTTCTTTAGATACTTACTGTTCTCCCTACTGAGAACATCAGTAACTTCTGTAGAAACAAAATTACTCTGAAGAATCTCCTAATCTGGTTATAAAAATACTCTCCTGGGAATGTTAAATGCGCCAGAGGGAGGTGGGGGGAGTTTTCCTGTCCTTGAGAAGAACTCGCTGGTCCTGGAAGGTGCCAGCAGAAACCAGCCCTGCTTTCCCAGGGGCTGGCACTGGACGCAGTGTCCTGCTCCTGCTGGTGTCGGAGGGGTTACGGAGCAGATGCAGCCGCTGTCTCCTGCCACGCTGCGGAGCCGGAGCTTTGCCCGTGGCCGGCGCGGTTATTTCCTGGGGCTTTGGTCTGTGGTGAACAGTCGGTCTTTTATTTGAAAGATGAGACTCGTGTCCCTCTGAGCCACTGCCTTAGAAATGAAATTAGCCTCGATGGAACAAGGCTGCTGGGTCTTATGGGTAATACTGGATTTAGTTCATATTTTCGTGGATGGGGTGCCCTGCGTGGAAGGTTTGTCACACTCTAAAGTTGATAAAGAATCTGGGAATGTTAAAGGCCAAGTTTGTATTATTTATTTAAGTACTTTCAGGTACACAACAAGCAGTTTCATCCAAATTTCCTACGTGATTGAGGAACCTTGTTTTAAAAATGTGCTCGTCTGCTGAGGCAGTTTCAAATCGCTTTTGTTTCTCGAGTGTAAATGAACTAAATGCTTTTATAGGCCATCATTTACGCCATTTCTGCGGTGGATGACATAGATTACAAGAAGGCAGAAGAGAAATACATAAAAGGACCGTCTGTGAGCAAAAGGTATCTTTTCATTCTTAGTGTTCTGTGAATTTTTCTGGCTAGTTTACTGTTTTTATGGAAAAATGTGAATCTAAGGGCAGGAGAGTTCAGTGCCATCCTGTCTGTAATCAGCTCCCTTGTCCTCTCTGTAACAAAATGATTGTGGGAATGTTATTGCTGAGCGACTGTAACACGCTGTGAGCTGCTTAATGTGTGAAGGTTATTTTTGATGCAAAACTTCAATGTGTTTCTTTTCAGGGAGAGAGAAATATTCGATGAAGAAATTCTAGAAAGAAAGAAAGGGAAGACGAGCTGCTCGTCGGCAGACAGCGCCTGAGCCGTGGCACAGACCTTCCCCACTGACCCTGGTGCTGCCCGAGTATGAGAGAGATGTTTCTTTGTATAAAATGTGTAACTCTTACTTTTTAAAGTCCGCGTGTGTAACTTCAGAGCCGCAGTTGCCCTGATGCTGTCGGATACAGTCCTGTCTCGGCCACAGAGCTGCCGGGAGCAGTGTGTGGGGGGAACCCTGCGGGTGTCACCGCCACGTCACCCCCCCAGGGCACCTCGTGTGGATCCCGCAGAAACCGCAAGGGTTTTGGGAGCTGCTTGCTGTAACACTAAGCTTTGTATGAATTATTTTGGCCAAATACCTGAGCAAGGGAGGGCTGCCATCCTCAGAAAAGCCCCTGCTGATGAATTCTGTAGCCGTGTGTTGCCCAGTGATCACTGTTCCCTGCACAGGGGGCCCCATCTGAATGTGTTTCCCCCAGGCTGGGGGTTCTGCTTCCCAGGGCTCACGGTGCAGGAAATAAAACTGGGACCTCGGGATGCAGTTGGGATAATGAAGGCTTGATAGGACACCTGTAACATTCAGCGGAAAAAGGAATCCAATGTTTGCTTAAAGAACAAAAAAAGTTCACTTTTCCATTTAAAAGTGAAACTTTCGAATGCTGCTTTAATGGTGTGAGACCATGAGTTTAGGAACACTTATAGTTGTCTTTTTCTATCTGTTTCAAATATCAAATTTAATCATGCGTTGTTCCTGCTGCAGCTTTTGCTGCAAGTGTAACGTGTCACACCCTGCCTTGGCCAGGCACGTGGTGTCATTGAGAACTATTTAGTGACAAAAGCCCAAGGATTAGTATATTTCTGTATTCTAATGCAAATGTGATCTCTTTGCTTGCCCAATAGAGACTGAGATGGTTTGGAATTAAGGCAGAAGTTTCAATGTAAATCGGGATAGGGAGGTGTATTCTGGCTCTAGTGATGCTCTGAAAGTATTTTAATCACGTTTAATTACTCTGTAACGGGATTCAGTGTGTGTTTGGGAGGCTGTTCTTGTGTACTTCTTGGTTACCACGAGGTTACACCCCCCCAAAAAGGACTGTGGGGCTGCTCCTTCAGCCCCCGGGGGGGGAGCAGAGCCCCCCTGCTCTCCCCACCTTTCTCTCACTCCTTTTCCTGCCTTTCAGCCGCCGCTTCCGCAGGGACAAGTTCTCACCTTAAAACCCAAACTGGGCCCTGCAGCCCCAGCATGACTCCGTGCCCGTGTTGTTTCCGAGCACTCCAAAATGTTTACACCCCTCAAAGCCCCCTCCACCACCGCCCTTAGGGGGTGGTTCCAGAACTCTGCCCCCATCATGAGACTGAGGTCAGTTTTGCTGTGTATGGAATGATGTGATCTTAAATGGATTAAAGTTGAATTAAACCATCAAAGGCTCGTTGTGACTGTTGTTTGAACACACTCATTTATTTCAGGTGCTGGTTTCCAGTGCGGGTTGGGCTCTCCCACCCCCCTTTTGCATGGGGCAAAGATTATTTTTGTGTCTCTGATGAAACCCTAGTATTTTCTTTCAGTTATTGAACTTGGGGATGGGTACAAAAAAAGCAAACTTAGCTTTCTGTTCTTGTGCTTTATCTAAATTTACTTAAATATTTAAATTTATTTATTTAAAATGCTGTCCTCCCTGACAGCATCTGTGCTGGCAATGAGCTTGTCCCATTTTAATTACAGAATCACCTGGGTTGGAAGGAACCTTTAAGATCATCTAGTCCAACCATCAACCTAACTCTGACCAAAAAAAACAAAACAAAAAAACACTAAACCATATTCCCGAGCACCATCCCTGTGCAGGGTCATGGCCCTGCTTGCACTGCGATTAAAAAAAAAAAAAAAGAACTGGAGGTTCTTTTCTCCCGAGGGCCAGGCTGGGGGTTTTGGGGCGGTTTGGAGTGTTTTTGGAGTGAGGAAGGAAAAGGAAACGCTGCCGAAACCCGGGATCGAACCAGGGACCTTTAGATCTTCAGTCTAACGCTCTCCCAACTGAGCTATTTCGGCTGCT
>JAHREE010122914.1:0-10773 GCA_033628505.1 Tringa tobata | reverse complement strand
CCAGTGTCTGAATGATAAGAAGGCCCTGGAAGCTTGTGCCTCACACCTGGGAAGGTGAGTAATACAAGTAGTCAGAGATGGACTGCAAGAAATTGTCCACCTTCAGAAATATATGCCACAATTTGAAATTGTTTCCAGTTAATCAAGTCCTGTTTGGTTTTTTTTTTTTCCTTTGGAAATATTTACAAGAAAATTAATTTCTCTGCTAAAAACAAAGCAACAGGTCCTGCATGATTTGGCTACAGAATGGATGGTCAGGGTCATATATGCAGAAGATCTATGTAGCTCATGCAATCCCAAGTCAGCAGCTGGGATCGCAGTGATTTAAATGCAATTTCCTGGAAGGAAAAGGTGTGATGAATTTTCAAGTTCTGTCCCGGGTTTGACAATAACTTTTTACACAGCATGCGTCTGTCCTATCCTATTCCAGATGGACATATTTCCTAAGGAGCAAATAAAAAACCCACTCTTATATTATTACTTGGGACTGGAATTTTTGGAGTTCAAATATTTTAGGTATAAATAGATTCAAAGCTGTTGCTAATTGAAAGCAATTTCAGTGTAACAGTAATGGGTAAAACAGCGAGCTGAGATGGTGTGCCTTCATGTAAGGAAAAGGTTTTCAAACTTAGGGCCAGAACTTGTTTTTGCTGAGTTCTGAGTGCTTGAAATTCCAGCTACGTTCTGCTGGAGAAATTAAAAGCACAACACTTCAGGTGTTGTAAGTGTCAATACTAAGTTAAAGTCCATTTTTACCCATTTGTAATTTTAGACTAAATCATTATAAGGATTTGGAAAAAGCTTTCTTTTTGGTTGGCCTTTATTGCATCTAGTAATATAAAAAAGCACTGTCACTTTAAATTTTTCTCACTGTAGTTCCCATGATTTTGCTGAACATTTTTAGAGAGCTGCTGAATATTTTTAGATTAGTAGTCACTGTGGAATTATGTTTTGTGTACAACTCTTATTCTTGAAGTATGAAATTGATATATAGCTTTATTTTCCTGGTCTTGTGGATATTGAAAGAACTGAGTTAACTTCCTACTAACTTTACTCCACCTGAGAAATATTTTTAAGGGAGTATTTATCTGTTGCGTAGCTTTGAAGATCAGCACAAGAAACTTGGCCTGTGGATACATGACATGGAAGAAAGAATAAGCACAGAAGCATTGGGAGAGTGCAAAGAGCTTATTCCTGAGAAGAAAAAGGAGGTACAGAAGGTGGAAAACTTCCTGGAAGAGTTACTGAATTCAAGGTAGTATGAAATACATTTCCTAAAATATTCTCACTTTTTCCTCTGCTGAGGCAACAGTGTTGGGGTAAAATGTGTTTGTGAAAGACAGAGAAAGGTGTTGCAACATACTCTGTGGAAAGAGGCTGAATCCAGATACTTCCAGTTTTAAGGAAACTGGAATTTGAAGCCAACTCCAAAATTTGATGTTGATACATTTTTCATTAAGAAAAGCTTATCTTACTTCATTAGTAAATGGAAACTGAAAAATATCACCTTAAAAAAATAAATCTTAAAAATATTTCTCGTGAAAGCAATAGTAAAAATTGCACTTGTCAGTATATTTATTTTAAATCTTTTTTTCTCTTTCTGTCCTGCAACACTGAGATCCAAACAGGTTAGCAGAGTTCCCTTTCCCATATAGCTAACTTTGTAAAAGAGCTCAAATAACGTCCACGTTGGCTGTGAAATCTTTCTAGAATTTAGACTTAGCCAACAGACGATGAAGTAATTGCCTTTTTTAGAACACAGTGGTTTTTCAAATTTTTTTTTTTTTTTTTATTATTATTAGGTTAGTGGAGACAGAACAGAAATAGCAGTTGGTTGTTCAAGCCTCGCAGCATGCTAAAAGGAAACACCCAGTCTCTACCTATCCCCTGGAGACTGATGCAAGACATTTTGGTCTGATGTAAATTCTGTGTAATCACAGGGTATCAACAAGGGTGATCCAGTAGACTAACTGAGGCTGTACAAACCCAGATTTTTAATCTCTTTTACTGACCCTTGTACTGAATGCCAGAGTCAGCGTCTAATCCTGGACAAACAGCCTGACGTTTCCAGCATGCCTTCCTACCTGTCAAGGACTATAAACTTCCCATAAGATTTGACAGGTACAAAAAGGTAGCAGTTCATATAGAAATGGAAAGTCTGATAGACGAAAAGAAAAATAAGACAATTTTTAATTCAAATGTGCACCCCAAAGATTTCACTGTGATCGTTTTGAGCACCAAAATCTGCAAGAAATGGCACTGTACATGGGTAAAGATATTAATCAATACACACTGCTTATATTTCCTTTCATTCTCTTCCAGCTAATTTTTCTGTTAACTATGAACTCTGTCACTGGTGGAGTAGATGATTATGTCAGCATCTTCATAACTTCTGATAATTGCTGTAACAGTATCAGGGTTATTAAGCATTGGAATGGGCTGCCCAGGGAAGTGGTTGAGGCACCATCCCTGGAGGTGTTCAAAAGACAGGTTGACATGGTGATGGGGGACATGGTTTAGTGATGTGGTCAGAGTTAGGTTGATGGCTGGACTAGATTATCTTAAAGGTCCCTTCCAACCTTGATAATTCTATGATTCTATGATACTATATGATTTCTGAAACTGATTTTTCAGTCTCAATATTTTCTTTCAGGGAATCTTTTGACAAACTGTCCCAAATGGCACAGGCTTTAAACGAAGAAGGACATGGTGCAGGGAGAGAAGTGCGCCTGGCCTCTCAACATCTCACCAGTTATCAAAATATGGTCAAAACTGTCAAGGAGAAGCTACGAACATGTCAGCTTGCACTCCAAGAGCATCTCACTTTGGAGGAGGCATTACAGAGTATGTGGGCGTGGGTGAAAGAGGTTCAAGATAAACTCGCATCATCAGAGAGCACTGTCGGCAGTAAAGCCACATTGGAGAGACGACTGGCACAAATTCAGGTAAAGAAGGATTCAACTAGAGATTACACATCAAATTTAACATTGGGTGTGGGCTACATCAGTGAATAATGAATATTTTTTTGTATTTTATTCTTTTTATGCTTATGAAGGAGGTGATTAGAATTTAAGGTGATAGTGACAAATTAGGAGCTGTAGTATGAGAAACAGGATGAACATTAATGGAGACAGGTGCCAGGTATTACATTTAATAAGGAATAAAAAACTATAAAAATGTGCATGGGGGTTCAAAAAAGCTTTCTAATGGAGGGGAAGCCTGGAAATTATTGACAAAGAGAGGCTGTGACATATCCGTCACAGGAGGTCTTCAGGAATGGGTTAGGCAAACTTCCTATTTGGAAGCCATAGGCTTTCTGGAGATATCTTCTAGCTATGTGGTACTGTACTTCTGTGCAGTGCTTGACCTGCTCATTGTCTACTGCAATGTGAAGAACATTTTGGGATGACCAGTGCAGTGAAAAAACCTGTATGGCTGCGGGGAAAACTGCTGGATCACTTGTACATAGCAAGGGACAGGTACTTAGCAGAAAAGGTGCCTAGGAATTCATAGTAGGCATGGCTGTCAAGGATAAATAAGCTCATAGAAGGTGGTGTCCACTGTTGAAAGAATAACAGCTTTCATCTCTCAGCAAGTTGCATTTGATATTTTGACTTTGCCTCACAGGAGATCCTCTTACTCAAAGGTGATGGTGAAGTTAAACTGAACATGGCCATTGGCAAAGGGGAGCAAGCACTTAGAAGCAGCAATGAGGAAGGACAAAAGGTGATACAAACCGAGCTTCAGACACTGAAGGACGTGTGGAATGACATCATCAGCACATCAGTGAACTGGCAGAGGTAAAACTCCTTGGAAAACACAGGTCAGACCCTGCCACCTTTGCTTACAAAGAGTGGCACCTTACAGCACATAGGAGGCCATTCATTCATTACTGGTATGTGAGGGGAGAGTTGTATCATCAGAGAGAACCAAAATTGTCTGAAAAAATTATATCCTTTTAAAAAAACGATGAGATGACCCTATCAGATGAATCTTATTGCATATGAGATGGTAATGGATGGTAATTTGAAAATAAATAGAAATCATACAAACTCATACAGAGAAAAAGCTAGAAAGGGCTTTCTGAGTTATTGAACCTGTACTTGGACAGGACCAAGAAAATCTAACAGATACTTATCTACCTTTTCCTTACAAAACTCTAGGAAAGTATCTCATGTTTTTTCATTATGCTTTTTAATTAAACAAAAAAAAAATCTTTATGCCCAGTTCAAATAATCTTTCTTGCAAAGATTATTTCTTCTTGCCTTAACCTTGGCAGAAATGGAAAGGTTTTCTTACTGCCTGTGTGAGAATTTTTTATGTATTAGAAGGCCTCCATCATGTCTGTTCTAGACAGACTGATGTTTCTCTGTTTCTCAGTACTAATACTTTCTGGACTTCTTTCATCCTTGTTTCTTTTTCAGGGGATTGCAGACTGTCACTACTTTATCTACATTATTCTTAACAGATAACTGAAAATGGGCTGACCTCTTGCTGTATTTGAGATCTTATTAGTTCTGAATAGAATATCAGTACTTTCCATTTCCTTCATACAACACTCTTCTTAATCCACTCAAGAATGAGATTTTCCTTTCTTTCCAACAGTGTCATATTGTTGAATTTTGTTTACTTCTTTATCCTCTACTATCTTCAAATACTTTTTCACAGTATTAAGTCTAGACAGTTATCCCCAATTTTGTGTTGGCATATCTGATTTCTCCTTCCTAAGTAAAGCATTATTTTCAACATCAAATTCCGTCTTTTTTTAAATTTCTTTTAAGAACATCTGACATTTAAATCCTGTTGTCCAACTAGCTGCAGCCACTCCCTGGTTGCTTTCTTCTGTGGGTTTTACAAGCACTCTCTGTTCCATCATCCCAGTCATTACCAGACAGCAATGGCCCCTTGATGTACTTCTGCATGATCCTACTTCCTTAGTTCTCTAATAAAAATAAAGTTTCCTCTGCATAAGAAAACTCAGATATCTGCACCAGAGATGTCATAGATCTGTACTGCAGGTAATCTGAGTGCTAGGGTAACTGGGTCCTAAATATCAGCTGTCAATAGTGGGAGCCATGATATAGGTAAATTGGAGGTTTTAAATTGAAAGTGGTGCCACTTTATTACTTCAACATTTTAATATAATTGTATGTAGAAAGTTAGAATGGGCTGCCTTTAACATTTCACTCTAATTTCACTCATTTTGTGTCATAAAATATTATTTACATTAGGCTACGCCATTACATTTTGAATGAAATCCTTTACCACTCTCATGACTGTCATTAAATCAAGTGGAATGAGAATTACTTTCCTCAACACAAACCCCAGAGAAATCTGGTGATCTACTAGGAACAGCAATATATAACAGAAGAGTCTATTTGTTCTAAATTGTAAATGAGACTATCCATAATTGATTTTTTCTTCCAAAACTTGCCAGAATATCTCTTAATCTCTTAATAATTTCATAGACTGCTGTACATTATATTACTCTGATTATAAAGAACTCCAGTAATACTCTATATTTTACTTTGCTGGACAGACACTGAAATGTGATTTTCATTAGTGTGAGACAGAGAGATTGTTCATGAAACCTGTGACAGGAAGGCAGTTGTATCGGGTATATGCAGTAGCCCAAAGAACACAGAAAATATAAAATAGCTTGGATGTAAGTTGACACAGATAATTAAAGCAAGACGGAGGAAAAAGCATATTATAAACATATTATATAATATATAACATATAAACATATTATAGATGGCTACAGACAGTGTAACAATTATGGTATAAGTAAACTCTTTTTTTCCAGACTTTTCAAAAGTTCTCATCTGTACTGTGTGTGTTTCTTTTACTGTAAGCTGCCTAGAGACTGTCATTAGCCAGTGGAATGAATATCTGGAAAGGAAAAACCAGCTGGAGCAGTGGTTAGAGAAACTGGATCACAAAGTGGAACAGCCTTTGGAACCACAGATTGGTCTGAAGGAGAAGTTTGCTCAGCTGGACCACTTCCAGGCTATTGTTTCTGAGACAGAGGATCACTCTGGTGATTTACAGCAACTCATTGAAAAAGCTGCGGAACTCTATGAAAAAACAGAGGATGATTCTTTTGGAGAAGCAGCTCAAGAAGAACTGAAAACACAGTTTAATGACATCACTACTGTAGCTAAGGTAAGAGAAAGGTCTCCATTTAAAGTAAGTAAAATGTTTAAACATCCATACATAAGGCTAAAATTTTGTTTTTCATAAATTTTAGTAATTAAAGGATTTACTTTGAATAGTCTTGCCTTTTTGTTATGGTTGAGTAAAAAGTTGGACGTAGTTTACTAAAATTCACTGGAATTCAAAATAGGTATTGGGATTTGAAATTATGATTTTTTGGGTTATGATTTTTGAAAAGTGAAGAGCATGTATTTTATTCCTACGTTCATATATTCAACAATATTTTTGACATTCTTCCAGATTTATTTTCATCTAATTATTTTACATTCATTCTTAGCACTTTTTTTTCCCTAGAACAGGAGGAATGAAATGCCTCCCTGAGCAGAAAACATATTGTCAGAAAGAGAAATCCTATTGTCAGAAAGATGTATGCTTATATTTTGTGGTGCTTCGAGCTGCTAAGCACTGCAAATGCTATACAGGTATTCAGTTCGGTTTCTAAGGAAAGATACGTGAGCTCCCTGAGACCTTCTGCCAACCAGATCATCTCAGGAACAGCAGCTCTGAGTTACAGTCTCCACCTTCTCAGGTCATGGGAAAGTTTGCATCAGGAAAAGGCAACGTAAAAGCAGGCTAATGTGAGACGGAAGCAAGCCCTGCAAATTCAGTAATCTGATGGAAGTGGGATTTAGGTTTTCGTGTACTGAGAATAGTGTGGGTGGCTTGTGGGTAATTAATCTATAGTCTATATAAGAATAGAATCATAGAATCATATGGGGTTGGAAGCGACCTCTAGAGATCATGTAGCCCAACCCCCTTGTCAGAGCGGGTCTACCTATAGGGGGTCTCACCAGGGCAGAGTAGAGGGGCAGGATAACCTCCCTCGACCTGCTGGCCACACTCTTTTTGATGCACCCCAGGATGCCATTTGCCTTCTTGGAAGCTAGCTCATGGCATCCTGTTGTTCACCAGGACTCCCAGGTCTTCTCCTCAGAGCTGCTCTCCAGCAGGTCAGCCCCCAACCTGTACTGGTGCTTGGGGTTATTTTTCCCCAGGTGCAGCATCCTACACTTGCCCTTGTTAAATTTCATTAATATTACCAGAGTAAAAATTTAATGGAAAATCTAACAAATTATCTCTTAGGAAAAATGTTAAATCTAGGGCATATGAATTTACTTCTTTAGTAAAAATCTGCATTTTTCTTACTAAACTTGATTTAGGAAAATCATTGTGTAGAACCATGTAGTTTCGTTTTAGATTATTTTTTTTTTTTAATTTGGGGGATAAGACGTAATATTATTGCCATTGTTTCATTGCTTTAAATATAGACCATAGATATTAGAGCTCTCTCAGATGGATCTAGTCTGTAATTACCAATTAATAATAAGCCTGTAATTTGTCAGTCTTTTGGTTTTACGATGAACTTTTGCTCTCTTTTTTTGCTGGAAATCATAAGCTATGAATCTGGTTTCTAGAAAATCAATACAGTTTCATGCTCACGTAACTGCACTTCTTTCAGTGGTGTTAAATCTGGAGCAATACCAAGATTACTATCTCATTCAATACAATGCTTTTAAACTTGTGTGAAAAGAGTATCCTACGTGAGCATGGAGGTGTTCTTCAAAAAACAATATGCATCAAAAAATTTAATTAAGCTTTGCAATCTTTCCCTTGGGAGAGCACAACACTGAGTGCAACTGGTAGAAGCTGTTGCCACCAGAAGAGACCAACTATAGTTGCACTTTGCCTCCACTCTCCCCCTCGACTGGTGCTATATTTTGGTGTCAGCAAAGTAAACAAAGGCCTGCAGATGTCTTTCTTGGGGTTCTTTTGCTTCTTTAGGGAGTATTATGGCACCCACAACAATTTATTATCGTTTAGACAATTATTCTATCGCCCAATGAGCCCTGCACACCTGGGAAGGGGAATCGGGAAAAATCAAGGAAACCTGAAGGCTGAGATAGACAGATTTAATAGAATAAGGCTAAATAATTAACACTGGTAACACCAAAAAAAACCCAGTATTGATCCTGATACCAGTATAAAATATACCAAGATTATTCTCAGTCAATTATATTGATAAGAAGCCATACATTCCTCGCTGTAGACAGCAAATGTCAGACACTGCGAGCACTACAGCTTCAGGAGGAAGGGGAGGCCTCAGGGGTCTGGCATCAGGGCAGGACGTTTTTAGGATCACAGCCATCATAGAAGAGAGAAAATCCTCAGCAAACTTTCTAATTTATATAGAACGTGATGTCCATGGTATGAAAGAATCTTGTTGGCCAGTGTGGGTCAAGTGCCTGGGTCTCGCTCCTCCTCATCCCTGCACCTGGCTAACTCAAAAACACTGAGATCTTGAAACCCACATACTATAGCTGGCTATAAAGTAAATATTTTCACAAATACAGATATTAGAGTGCAGTTTTCCCAGGCATTAGAAGATAAATGAGTCCTGTGTCACTCAAACCAGGACAGGGGTCTACCTATTTTGTTTAGAGTCAGGCATATGTGGACATTTTCTTGCTCTGTTGTTGCATAAAATGCATTAAGATGTAAAAACTTTGAGGATTTACTTTAGGTCATCTTTGTTTAGCTAGTAACCATCCATTGGCTAGTTGGTCTGGCACAGTCTGAGAAATTATGATGATTATTTTCAGAGGGAACAGTAGGGTTTATTAATCTAACTTAATTTCTAAAAGCATTAGTTGAATGTTGAGTTATTAAAAATAACTGGAATTTAATTCATAAGTAAGTGGTTTAGTTTGAAAGTGACTTAAAGACACTTAGATCTAGAGTATCCACACAGGAGTAAAAACTTACTTGATTAGCTCAGTTCACTTTTGGGTTAGTTTTGATAAACATTCCCGCAGTGTTAGTTCACAAGAACATAGGAACAAAACTACTCAGTAAAACCAAAACCAGTGTACTAGGCCAGTAGACTATTTCACCTTTTCATAGTAAGGTAAACTGGCCCCACTTTAAGCTTACATTAAAAAGCTGAGATAGAGCCATAAACTGTTGTTTGTCTGTGTTGGGGAAAGCATCCTCCAGGTCTGCAAGGCAGGTGGCTGGAGACAGCCATCACTTCTGATCCGGGGGTTAAAATGGGACTCGGCACCATGAGAATCTTTTGCACTTTGAACAGCAAAAGTCCTCTTTTGTGATCTTCATATGGGACATCCCTGTGACTCTGCCTAGCATTTATTGTGACCCAGTACTTCTAAAGAAGAGCTATGGTTCTGGCAGTATGCTGCTCCCTGGGATGGCTCATGGGTGATCTGTAAGACCCTCTCCAGGGGAGATTGGGAAAAGTGTGCCAGAGTTGCACAGCTGCAGCTTTGACATCTATTAAATGATAGATTTTGTGTTAAAGGATGTGTTAAAGTACATTTTTGTGTATATTCTCAGAAAACTTCTTCATCTTTTGCTACAGCAGAACACGTCTGTCCAGACCAACCTTAACCAAACCTTGTATAGTGTAGCACTGTGTTCTGCTGCTCTATGCAACATTCAAATGGATGCTATAGAATCAGAGCAGCACCCTATACCACGGTATGCTTAAAGCCAGGTCGGTATTTACACACTTTTAATGGCCTTTATTTTTTTTTTCTTCTAAATCATAGGAAAAAATGAGGAAAGTGGAAGATATTGTGAAAGACCATTTACTGTACCTTGACGCTGTGCATGAATTCACAGACTGGCTCCAGTCTGCAAAGGAAGAGCTGCACCGCTGGTCAGATACATCTGGAGATACAGCAACCATACAGAAAAAGCTGGCCAAAATCAATGTAAGATAACTCAGCTTTCATGATTTCATCTGGGATTCAGACCCTATGCTCTAGAATAGGCCAGAACGAAAAAGTTGTGGGATCTTGCTTTTTGTGTATTTAAAACGGCGATTACATTGCAGTGAGCTGAAAGCAAGCTTTCTAAGAGATGTGTTGTTTTCTCCTCCCTTCCCGTATTAAACTGGTGGAGTAAAAGTACAATCAGACCTGAGTTAGCCACAGCACATGTGGAAACAATTTGCAAGAGCGGAAGCCCAGTGGCATCACAGAAGAATGTGGCTTAGCTGATTAATGAATCCTGCTCTGCCCTCACCCCCAAACGTGCTCAGGAACAAGAGTTCTCTGAATGAAAGTTAGAAACAACCTTTCCTGATTTACATGGATGTATAAAGTAGTGCAAGGGTCGTTCTCCCCAAAGATGGTAGAAATGTATGGGTTGCTTCCCTGTGAATACTCTCTGCCTTATCCTGGCATCCATTCCCAGGCATCCCAGTGCCTGAGCCAGTTACATTTTCCCGAATGCCGCATTAAGGCAGGCTGCATGTTTTGCTGATGCTTGTGTTCAGATACTCGTGCTGGAAACACTGTAGTCTGCTCCTGTGCATGAGAGAGCGGGGAAGTGAACAGAGTACTAAATGAAGATTCAGGATACCCAAGATCAGATTCCAGATTTGTTGTGCACTCTTGAACAGCTTTCAGTCTCCTTTGTGCTCAAACTCTCCGTATATAAAACAGGGAAGGGAGGAGATAGTAGTTCCTAGCTCTTAAGAGTAGCAAGAGAATAAATAACATAGTCCTGGCAGGCAGTGTTGGGGATGGTATTTAT
>JAHREE010122910.1:0-19198 GCA_033628505.1 Tringa tobata | reverse complement strand
TGAGGTGCTGGAGCGTGTCCAGAGAAGGGCAGCGAAGCTGGTGAGGGGTCTGGGGGACAAGCCTTATGAGGAGAGACTGAGGGAGCTGGGGTTGTTCAGGCTGGAAAAAAGGAGGCTGAAGGGAGACCTTATTGCTGTCTACAACTACCTGAAAGGAGGGTGTAGCAAGGGGTGGGTGTGTGTGTGTGTGTCAGTCTCTTCTCCCAAGTAACAGGCCATAGCACAAGAGGCAACAAGTTGCACCAGGGGAGCTTTAGAGTGGGTAGTAGGAAAAATATCTTCACTGAAAGGGTTGTTAACATTGGAACAGGCTGCCCAGGGAAGTGGTTGAGTCACTGTTCCTGGACGTGTTTAAAAGCCATGTAGATGTGGTGCTGAGGTAGGTGGTTTAGTGGTGGACTTGGCAGTTTTAGGTTTACAGTTGGACTTGATGATCTTAAAGGTCTTTTCCAGCCTAAACAATTCTGTGGTTCTGTTGTCCAGTCTTGGCTCTGTGCTCTAGCTGATCTCACTTTGCTGGAGGGATGTGAACTTTATCCTATGCTCTCTCATGATGGAGCTTGTGGTTCTGAGGTGTTCTCTCTTTACACCTCTTTTCTGCCCTCCCAAATAGTTTAATAATTCATGCACAGAATGCATTTTATACTCAACTTTTTTTCAGAATTCAAAAATGTAACTTAGACTTCTTACAAAAGCACAATGTCTTAGTACAGGAAAGCTGCATTAAAAGATTGATTATTTTTCTTTCTTTTCCCTTCCAATTTTGTTTTAAAAGAATGGCACAAAAGAAGTATTTAATAGCAAAACTGACAAGCTGCTTAAGAGAAGACAAAATCCAGCTATGGAAGCCACCATATACAAATGAAAAAAAAGAAGCTGGTAAAGAGATAAAGGTAAATATTATCTCTGAGTTGATGTTGTGTGTCTTCCATGTCTACTGCTGGTGCATTTTCCGAGTCTTTCCTGCTGTTTTCTTAGGAGCTTGTACAAAAATATTCATCCAAGCTGAATATCAATGAGAATGATACAGAGAATATGCTTGAAGAAATACGATGTAAAGCAATTGAGCGTGGAACAGGAAATGAAAATTTTAAAGTGACTGGGATTGCGAGACTTGAGATATATCTGCCTCGTAGAAAAGTAAGTGACATTGCAGAAAAGTCAGGATAAGTAGCTTTACTTTGATCACCTTTTGAGTTCTAGATATGTATCTAATGCAAATATTTTCACTTATTCAACTTTTTCAGGTGTTTTGTATGAGAGTTAGGTATATAAAATGGGGGGGTTACTGAGATATATTTCAGCTTCCCAGGTATATGGGAATATCATGGCAAAGGAATATAATATTGGGAGATTAGTGATTGTCTTCCCTTTAGGATGTAATGAGACATTTTCTTTCAATTAAGAAAAGTGAATTAGATTTAAGTGTCTAGTTCAGTTTGATTCCTTCTGACATGACTGCAGTAAAAAGCAGGTGTATTTCTTCAGCTGTAGAATACCTAAAGCTGAATTAGCATATGAATATTGCTATATTACCACAACTTTTGTTTAAATGACAGCTTTAATTTAAAAAAAAAAAACAACCTCTTTACGTGCAATAAGCAACTTGAACTTGGTGTCATCTTAGGCCATGTAAAGCTGATGACATTGAAAAGATCTCCGTTAGCTTTTAACCGTGGCATGTAGCAATGGTCTTACAGTGATGACGTTATCCAGCTCAGGCAGGTAACTAAACTTACTTTAAAATAGGTATGTCCGGTGTCTGAACTTGGAAGTGAGAAGAAGGATTTTCTGTTGTGATGGTACTTTTGTGTTCTTTTCTAAGTCAGGCTTCTAAAAGCTTCACAAAGATAGAACTGAATTAAGTGTTGCCCTTTTCAAGCCACGCTTCAACCTCTAGTTTCATGCATATAATACGCCAGAATAATGATGTGAATCTAATTAAATGAGTGTCAGGCTGGTCACCGTAGAGGATTCTGTGGCCCTAGTGAGCTAAACGTGGGTGAGGGACAGACTGGCCACTGTTTGATGGGCTGCCAAGCTGTTGGCGTTGGCTCTGATGCCGTTAGCCCAGGCACCTTGGTATCCTGCCAAGTGATGCCCAGGCACAGTGTGAGGGCTGACATGGGCCAGGGACCGATCTCATGTGGCACTCTGGATACAGCTGCTCTGCTCTGAAGGTTGAGAGGATCCAACCATACGGATATGAAGGGTGGCATGTAGGTTGGTCACAGGACAGAGAGAGGGCCCTTGGTTAGGTTCTTAGTAATACAGAGCCTCTTAACTGGGAATATTTCCACCTTAAAACCAGTCTCTAACAAGTACAAGAGCTATCTCTGCTCACTTTGTGGTTTTGATCGTGTGCAGGAGCAGCATCGTCCCCAATGCTGTATGTCTTCATCCACACTGATAACAGCGAAGGAGAGCTTCTTTATTTAGGGGCACTTGAGGGTTGTAGCCTTCTTACCAGCAACAGACGTGAATGTTCACTCTGGAACAGGGCAGTAGTGGGGCTTTTTTCTGAAGAAGATCTTAGATGGTAACCTATGCTTCAGAAGGATTTTATTTTTAATTTGTTATGGAATACTTGTAAAAACACAACACGCAGTCATAGTTGTTCTTTCTCTTGTAGTGAAAAATAATAACCAGGGAATATGATGGGCTAAAAGGTAGAGGGTATTAAGTGATTGCCATGCAGTTAAATAGTTTCATAATTCCTCTTCACAATGCTATGGGGCATAAGGGAATTAATTAATTTAAAATTCCAGTTTATCTAATCTGGGACTAGAGACACTAATAGGAATTAATCATAACTTAACCAGTCACAGGTGAGTGGCATAATTACAAAGCAGAGTTAAGATTGGAAGTGCATAATTAAATTAGTCAGTTTAAATTGTTTGGTTCTGAATTTAGATTTATCGAATTCTGAATCTTCTGCTGTGAAATGCTTATTTTAGCACTGTATACGAAGAACAAAACTCCCTACACTGAAATGACTAATATGTATGCCCAACCATAACCCTGTTAACATGATTATTATTTGAAAAAGAAATTGTAGTTGTTGTAAAACAATTAAGAAAATGTCCAAAGTATCTTGATACAATGCTTTTTTTTCCTTCCGTCCTCCTTTCCCCCACCCAATATAATTACTACAGAGCAGAAAAATCCCACTGGAAACCAACCTGTTCATCACAGGCAAGGAGCTCAGATCACAGTAAGTGTAATCACCCTTGGCTTTTCTCTAATGAGGTAACGTAATATCATACAGTACTAAAAAAAGACAAACAGAGCACTGTTTGTTAGATTAAGCTTTTTTTTTTTTAGCATATGTGTGTGTTCAGTATGTCTGAACAGGATGTCCAGTGTCCCTGTGGGGCAGTTCTTCATGTAAGAACTCATGGTTTAACAGATGGAAAACAGGAAAGTTGCAGCTGTGGGAGAAGGTAGTTCTCTGCTAATCCCCAGCGAGTACCTGAGAAGACAGTAGTGATCGGTGTTCCAAACCTGTAACTAGGCAGGTCTTCTGAACAGTGAACATTAGCTTCTATTCCTTTTGTGTTTTTAAGCCTAATAAAATGAGATTGTTTTCTGTCTGTTTTGCTTTTTCCCCTGTCTGTGTCCCAAATTTTCCCTATGCAAAGCTTTCTGAAGATGTTATTTTACTTCTAGCAGCCTTTTATAGCAAGAGTTTTAAGCCAGTAACAAGCATACTCATTTTTAAGTTTTATTGCTATTCTGACAGAAATATTGTATAGCCTTAGAAATTTGTATTCATGGATGAAATGATTTATTCCGCAGGATAGCACAGGAACATGCATTAAAAGAAAATGCTATCAAAATAATCATAAATAAGAAGCAGCTTGACCTGGGTATGTATCTCTAGTTGTATGACAATATTCTGGTTTCTGATTCTCAGAAGAGACATTTCTTGCAACTCTGTTAATTTCAGAAATTCCCAAGGAATAGCGGTTATATTTGTAAGGTTCTGCTTTACAGGAAATATAATAAATTATAATGATCAAAAATGTTAGATAAAATTAGAGCAATTATAGGAATCCTGCAATAAATGTTGCAAATCCTTTTCTTTCAAGTGTTGAAACACTGAAAATGCACATTCAACAGAAATCCTAAATTTCCTAAAAGACCATATTGTATAGCAGCACTTTATACTTTACACATGTTCAACTTGTCAGTCATGTTGTGGGAAGTGATGACAACAGGTTTCTCTTTATTTGATGGCCGAAACATCCATCTGGCATATTTATTTCTCTTTGAGTATGTCAGAATTAGAGCCATGGAATTGACAACAGGAACTTGGATTCAGTTCCCGGTTCCTCTGTCCTGTTGAGGTGTATAACGCTGGACATGTTGGGCCAGTTTTTGCCTGAAGATCAATTAATTGAAATAAACTCACATTTTTGGAATGTGTTGAGAAAAAACAAGTAAAAGCACATACCAGTCATTTTAAAAGCACTTTTAAGATGCAAGTCTGATTCTAATTTCTGAGTTTTCTGCTG
Organism: Tringa tobata; assembly: GCA_033628505.1. Classification (NCBI taxonomy): domain Eukaryota; kingdom Metazoa; phylum Chordata; class Aves; order Charadriiformes; family Scolopacidae; genus Tringa; species Tringa tobata. Next base: position 14,681 of record JAHREE010122910.1, on the reverse strand, counting down.
TATATGTCAGTAATTGGCAGGGGTTTTGATTAATTTCTTGAGTAATTACTGTGGTTCTTCAGTACAGTACAAGTAAGGCGAGGGGCTGTTCAGTTTGGTTTGGGTTTGGGTGTTGTTCTCCCACCACTGGCAGCACAATGTAAAGTGGTCTCTCCTCACAAATAGGGTCTTTAGATTGTATTCATCACACTCTTATTTTGCAGGCAAAACCCTTGGAGACCAGGGTGTAACACACAATGCAAAAGTGATGGTCCTTCAGCTGGAACGGAGTGATGAGGAAACTAAAAGAAAAGTTCAGGAAGAAGAACTTCAACGCAAGAAAGAAAAAGAAATAAATGACAAGATGCAAAGAACTAAGAAGGGTTTGGAAATTCTAGCAGAGAGAGGTAAAGGGGGTTGTTGGACTGGTTGTTTTTTGCAGGAGGAAGATGGGTGTTCATTAATTCTTGTGCGTCAAAAATTATCTTCTACGTGGGCTTTCAACATAAAAGACTGCCAGTACCATGGATGGATTTCAGTTTATACTTTTCTATACTTATCCAGCTACTCGAAAACTGGATTTTAAATTGACTAAACTTCCTCTTCTACTCTGACTCTTCTTATACAACTACAATGCTAGAAAACACTGAGAAGGATATAATATGAATCAATGATTTAATTGGCACTTGACAGTTAGAGGATTGATGACTTTTGAGAACAGGCTTTAAATTCATTGTAGACATAAGCACAGTGGAATAATGTATTATAAGTCATTACATACTTTTTTGTGGTTTATCTCAGATGTGGCTGTGTGTAACCATGGTTTCACTGTGCAGAACAGCTCACTTGTTCTCATCTGTAAGGTGGCTGTTCTGTTCTCATTTCATTTGATGTTGATTGCTGGCAACTGTGGATTAAGTTACAGGGATATAGTCAATTTAACAGTAATCGTTTTTCAAAATGAGGTTTTGTTTGTGAATTGCATTTCTAGTTGGTGAGTTTAAAGCACTTCTCTATTTTATTGTTTCAAAAATCCATAAGCAAGAAAATGTGAAAGTGAGTATGCCAAATGCAAAAATACCTGAACAAAGCTTCTCTTAATGGTCAGCGACAGCCTGTTTCTTAGTATAATATCATTGAACAAATGAAAGAAGTGGTTCCTTTTATGGATTTAAGGGGTAATTTAGAGTCCCCCAGCCCTTGAATCCTGTATAGGGCCTCTTTAAGTTATTTACCACTAACTGTCAGTTATAGCACAATGCCAGAGTACAGAGTGGAGTCCATAATGGGATCACTTCTGTGAAGTGTAGAAAGGATTAACAACCCTTTTGTTTCATCTGAGAAAAAATTGCAGGGCAGAAGCTTTTAATCTCAGCAAACTCCTGTTTAACTGTCTTTTATTTACAAGAAAAGCATCTTTTAATTTTAAATCAGATGGGATTGAAAACATGGGAAAAGGGAAATACTGAGCTGTATCTTTTTTTATCAGCTGTGCTCAGGTGTGGGTTTTTTTGTTACATTCTATGCTTTATTTGATAAAGGATTTCAAATGTTGTATCATGGAAAATGTAGGTGATTTGTCCTCTGCAAAAAAATTGTTTATAATTCGTGTAACTTTTAATGTTGCATCTAAATTTCTGGATGAACGGGGCCTTTTCCTTTAGTGACCTTTCTAAAGGTTCCTCATGTCTGTCTGATCAGGGCTGTTGCTGGTAGGTATGTCCAAAAAAACACAGATGCAGCCTTTATATGTAATTCTGATTTGTTGTTATTGTTTGTTTACTTTTTTGTTTAACCATGTACTTACTGACATAATTTACAACAGCAGGGTTACTCTGTGGAAGGTGGTACTTACAGTTTCAAGTGGTTTTTTTCTTATCTTTCAGAGGAGTACTTGGATCCAGATTCTGTTCCATATCTAGATATCGCTAATCAGACTGGAAGGTCAATCCAGATTGCTCCTCAAGCTAAAAAAGTAGGTAAAATTATCTTACAAGGCTACTAAAGTGGCTTTTTAAAGCTTGATTTCTGAAGCATTTCAAATATGGGATTGGAATACTGTCAGATGTTTTGAGATATAACCTTGCATCCAGCAGATGTTTGCTTAATAGAAATAATTTTGAAATAAAAATTCAGAACTCTACAACTGGGAATAATTCAGTCATCTGGAGACAGACCTCTGCTGATCTAATTGCAGGTCTAACCTTCACTCACCACTGTGTGGTCAATATCTTATTTTTATGCTTTAAGATGAGCTTTAACTTTGTTATATCCTAACACCTATTTTAAATTTTGGGTGTCCTAGAATGACACAGAAATAACTTGTTCATTAGGCTTCACTTTCAGTTGGAAACTCGTTGGGTCTCTCAAAATCAGACTCTTTTAAAATACTTTTGAGATTGAGAGGGTTCACAATGCAAACAAACTTAAATTTGTTCACCGTTCAAGAAAGTTCCACATTTTCATCTGAAAATACTTTCGTTTGAGTGCATGGTTTGTATTATGGTAGGAGTGCCATACCTGATGTTGGCTGCTGAAGCAGAAGAATAGTGATAGATCCTATCTTTTGAGACTGCTGGATTTTCTGAAGATAAATAAAAAGCTTTACAAATACTTGGAAATACACCCAGTAATAAAAAAAAGCCCCACCTCTGGAAAAAATGGGCAGGCCCCAGCATGTACTAACTGCTGCCCTGGCCTCTTCAGAGGCATACAGTGTTTTCTGCATCATCTGGAGTTTCTGAGTGATTGGAACAACAACTGTCCACTCTCACAATGCATGCTGTTCTGATGAAGTGCTGAGAGTAGTAATTAACCTGAAGAGTTAAAGCATCAAATATTCAAGTGCAGAAGATTTCATCAGTATTGAATGTGGGTCAAAGGAAATATTGCAGGTTGTTTCTAGCTAGAAATATTATTTCCTTTTGTCATACTGCAGCAACTAGAGTGTTTTCTGGCCACATTCAAAATTAAATTTTTCAGTTCTGAGGTTTTGCAGGAGGTGAATGGTTAGATTTTACAAGATAGTTGTAATAGCAAAACAAGACAGATTTGATGCTGTTAGGAAGTATAGCACCCAGAAAAACGCTTAGCTCTTCATCAGTCATAATTGAAAATCTATCGAGGGTTGCATTTTTAAAATAAACTTGGTGGAACATTTCAGGTGTCAGTAACATTGCTGACAATAGACAATATTTTAACATTAGCAGGTGAGAAAAATACGAAGAGATGAGAAATAGTACTGCTTGTACAGAACTGATACAGTGCTATTTTTCTAGGAAGAACAAGGGCTCTTAATGGACTATCTAGACACTTCTTTTTAGTTATGGAAGTGAGTTGGGGCAGTGCAAGAAAAGTCTCAATCTGGTTTTTTTTTAGGCACTTGTGCTGGCAATGGGTTATCATGAGAAGGGCAGAGCATTGATGAAGAAGAAAGAATATGAAATAGCACTGCCATATTTGTTGGATGCTGATAAACACTTCTGGTAAGAACTGTTCTGAGTCCTTATTTCTCTCTTCCCTTTAGTGCCAGCTAAAGACAGGAGCAGCATTACCTCTACCTGTGCATATAAATCAGGGCCTGTTTTGCCAGGGATTGCTTCACACCCCCTCTGCAGATGGGAAACAGCAGACAAATGCTCTGACTTGCAGTGACAGGTGGCTTCATGTAAAACAGCTGAAACAGATACTGCCACCGGGCAATTTAATCTTTCATATCAACATAAACAGAAACTGTCAATATTCATGCACTGGGCTATAAATTGCATTAGCTTGAGAGACAGTTGTGGATACTTGTTCGCAATTGCTCCTGTGAAGAAATAATGTCTTGTAAGAGGTGGAGCAGGTAGCTGAGGCCGGTAACCGTACCAGGGTTTCTGGAGGTAAACTAGTTTCCTGTCAGCAGTCAGAGCCCTAAATTGCTCTTTTGAGATCCCCAAAAGTAATACTGTCCCCATCTGTTTCTCATTTGTGTGTGTGTGTGAGGAGACTGTCACAGACCTCAGCATGTTCACGTGCACAAAAGAAGACTGTTGATCTCTGTCCTCTCAAAGATTACACAAGGTTTAATTCCATTCTGCTTTTAAAGAGATGCTGTCTTAAATAGTAACAAAATGAGTTGTGATTACTGCAGTTCTTTCAGATGTAGTGTTATCATTAGTGCCCCACCTATTAGTGAATGTGATGGGAGATCAGTACTTTATTAAAATCCCACTGATTTCAGTTTGCTATCTCAAAGATGAAGTGTGTGCTTTCTCAAATATGTGAGTATGCATACTTCCAGCATGTTGTTTTGTTAGCTTTTTTAAAAGTGTGTGGAAAAAATAAACAACCCCTCCTTGAAAACCAATAATTGTTTTATTTTCCAGTGAGTGTAGCACAGAACTGCTGAACACCGTTGATAATTACGCAGTCCTGCAGCTGGATATAGTGTGGTGCTACTTCCGCCTGGAGCAGCTGGACTGCCTGGATGATGCAGAGAACAAGCTGTCCACAGCACGTAGATGCTTCCAGAGATGCTACGGGGAGAACCATGAAAGACTTATTGATATCAAAGTATGCTGGGTTTGATTTTAATTAGGGTGGTGCTTTTTTTTTTTTTCTACCTGTATTCAGCTATTGTTCACGTATTACAAGACTGACTCGTAGAAGTTTAAAGTTTTGTCGTGTCTGCACAGCCTGTAATCTGGTTGTGTAATTGTCAGCACAGTGAAAGCATTGGACCTGGCACAAAGGTGGTGGCAAACGTGAGGTTAGATGCTCAGGCATCATCAGTGTTTTAGACATAACACTTGAGCTGCACACTGAGTGTCACATATTAGTGACTGCATCATCTTTAAATGTGTAAAGTGTTTTATTGATAACGTATTGATGTTCTACCATATGCTTTTACCCATGTGCCCCTCTGCTCTTCCTTGTTTAAACAATTTTTTAGGGAAGCTATGGTCGTGAGAAGGTTTTATTTCTACGGCTTTACCTCCTTCAAGGGATAGGACACTATCACAGCGGCAGAGAAAAGGAGGCTGCTGAGTATATTCAGAAGGTAAGACACCATTAGATAAAACTTTCCCATTCTTCACACTGCTCCTGTCTTTAGGTTCTGTCTTGCGACTTTTCCCTGTTCTTTGCTTCCTTAGAAAAATTGGGAGACTTTTTTGTTTGTTTGTATGTTGGCAAAGTGTAAGTAGTATCATTGTGTTCTTTTTCTATACAGGCGTCTCATTTATATGAAGAGCTGTCCATAGATCCTGATAAAATTTATCGCCTCTCGCTTCTGGGATTCTCCGAGCAGGAAGCTCGCCTTGCCCTGCGAGCGTGCCACGGGAATGTGGAGCATGCTGCCAATCTCATCACCAACAGGAGAGAGGTATGGTGCAGTGAAAGTACTAAATCAAGGATTGCATTCATTGGAGTGTCCTTAAGATCATGTTTTGTGTGACTAGTGCAACATTAAGGGCTTGGATTATTATTTGATTGGTACAGTGAGTGAGTGACACAGTGTTACGCAGTGAGTGTAACTAATGGTTTGACATCTGTTGCCACAAGTCTGAAACCAAAACTTAATCCAAACAAGGGAAGCTCTGTACCAAAACAGGTGGGATGAGAGAGCCAATGACCTGTGGTTGTACCACAGAAGAGCACAGGAAGGCTTTGCACCGATGTTTGCTAGTCAGCAATATTCCATTTGGGAACAAAAACACCATAATCAAGCTGTCACTCCTGGGCTTGGCTGGTCTGAAAAACAAGAGGCTGCACAATAAAGTGCTGTGAGGGTAACTGTCAAGCTACACCGTGTTATGGACTTGAAAGATCCAGAAGGAGAGAAGGATTTGCGTTTCCTTTGTGCTAAAGTGAAGTGAAGGCAGTGCTGTCCAGATCTGAAGTTACATTTGGTAAGCTGAGGTGGCACTTGCAGACTTCTGACGGTGAAATGTGGGTGGAAAAGTCAAATGGCTGAGAGAAGGGCTGAACAGAACTCCTTGGCTACATGCCTAGTTCTGACTGTGTGTCCTTGGCAAGTCCTGTCTATGGGCCCATCTGCCAAACGGGTTTGTCACTTACCACACAGGGCCTATAATAGCTCTGATAGCGTAAGATCCGATCTGCAGGGACTGCAGGGTGGAAGTATGGCAACAGTGCTAGCTCACGGAAATAAAACTGGATTTAGTAACAAGCGTCTGGCAGCACAGTGTATTTTAAAAAAAAAATAAAATCCCTTTTCCTCAAGAGATTCAAACTCAGAGAAGGAAATCCAAGAAACCCTGTATGCACAGGGGAAGGCTGAAGCGTTCCCATGCATAGCGGGCTTTGTAATGGCTGTGTTCTTGCAGGAAAAGGCACAGATAAGGAGGGAGGAGAGAGCTAAAAGGCGGCAGCGACTGGAAGACATAAACACCTTGAAAAGTATGGGCTATTCAGAGAGAGCTGCTCAAGTAGCTCTTCATAATACACAGGGAAACCTGGACCGAGCTTTTCAGGTTAGTAATTTTCAAGAATAATACTTTTGTACAAAAAAAACCCCCAAAATTTGTTTGCTTTTTTTAATTTATTGTGTAGCAGACCCTTATTTTCTGTAGTCTGTATTCGTTAGTTCATAGCTACCTTTTCTGAAGTGTAATGACTGAACCTCCACTTCCTGACTCAGTGAATCAATATAATTTAAGTTGCCTGAGGTTTGCTTATATTAACTATTGGGCTAACTACATATCCATACCAAGGACTATTTTATTTCTGTTGCTCTATCCTGATCCCTCTCTTCTTTTTATTGTAGTTTATTCTTGACAATCCTGAGTTGTTGTTGGAAGACGACGATGATGATGATTCTGTGGCCATGGATCAGTTTCAGGTTTCCCAGGAAAGTATTGATCAAGTAAGTTAGACCTTTTGCTTTCTTTGGAGTTGGTTGTCTTGTTTCTGAATTATGCCTTCCTTAAGCAAAGCTGTACAAACTTTCTGTGACCCGTGTCCCTCAAGCTTGTCACACTTTCCCCTGTCTAGCATCTGTTCTTCAGGGTGAAGTCACACTCAAGCTGAAGTGTAATCCCTGTGTACTTCCTGCCCGTGACACCAGCCTGTCATGCCCAGGTGTAGAGGGAGGTCTCTGCACTCACATGCCCTATCCCAAAAAAGAGAGCAAATAAGAAATTAATTATGCACCATGCACATAATTAAGAAATTAATTATGCACACCATTGCAGTGCATGTGTCTCATCATAGGCCATTGGAAAAGCTCTTCAGTGGTTAGTGTGGCTATGTAATCAGTGTCAGAAAGGCAAGAAAACTGTATTGCCTAGAAGAAGTAAATAGCACATGCCCTCTCCTGATAACGCTGGAGTGCTTTGAAGTTTCCTTTGAAAACAAAAAAAGAATTGGTCTCATATTAAACAAGAGGTTCTTGATTCTGCTCAACATCCCCATTCCTTTAATAGGTCACTGCCCGGTTGTTAACTGTTCCAGTAAACCAGAGTCAGTGTCCTGGAATTCCTGGCATGCAGCGCTTTCCTCTGCGCGAGGGGAATGACTGTCAGATGCAGAGTCAGATTCCGGTCAGATTCTGGTGCTAAATGAGCTTGGATTTCTCCAGATTTTTTATTATTTTTTTTTTTCCCTTCTCCTGTAGCTGATGTATATGGGTTTCAGCCGTGAGTCAGCAGAGCAAGCTTTAAAAGTCTTTAAAGGCAACATCCACTTGGCTTCCCAAACCCTTGCTCATTACGGGGGAGTTCTTCCTGCTTCCCTGCAGCTGTCCCCGGCAGCGTCCAGCCCCTCGGAGGAACTGCCTTCATCAAAAGACTCTCCTACGGACTCCGCAGGTGAGAACGCTGCGTAGGGCAGGCAGAGGAGAGGGAAGGGGGAAGGCTGTTCTTCTGGCTCTTACACAAAACAGTCAAATACTGGTAGAAGGCCCTGAGTAACGCCCCAGACTAGTTTTAGTAGTAACATGGTTATAGACAAGGCATCCATTAGCCCAGAGAAGCTGCAGCCCCTGCAGTCTGTGAGAGCCATGTGTGGAACCACGAGGGATACGCATCAGAAGGACGCAGCCCAGAAGAAAGGGGTAACCTCCAGAGGGGTCCTGGGAAGGGTGAAGAAGACACGGCTGCTGAGCGGGCTGTGGCTTTGGCACACGAGGCTGGAGGCCTTAGGTGTCTGTGTCACTTCCCCAGTGAGGAACACGTGGCTCTCTCTAGCCCAAAAGCAATTCTGGCTTCTCCTGACTAACTACCCTCTCCCACCAGTTCTCTTTGAAAACAAATGAACTGCTTCCCTGCGCTCTTCAGAGAGCTAGTACCAAGTTGCTGGGGCATCTTCCCTGCACCTACCACTGATAATGATGGCTTTTTGGCTTGCTGATACCTGGGTTCTGACTGTTAGGAAGTTCATTCCAAACCTCTGCTATGCAGTCAGCTGATTTGACCACGTACTCCTTCCTCGTGGCCTTTACGTGGTAGAACCGTAATTGATACTCTCCGTTTAGCGAAGAGGAAACTGGCTCATAGTCTCTCTCTTCCGTTATTTGTCAGAGCTGCACTGAGCCCTGTTGTACCACTGAGGGCTTCCCGGCAGCTTTAAATTAAATAATAGGGAAAAAAATAGCCATCCTGTGGTGTCCTTTGCAGAGGTGTTAGAACTGAGGGAGTTTCACGGGAGCGCAGAGCAGCTGTGCTGGTTGAAGAGGGAAAGTACCAACGTCTTTGAATTCACAGCTTCTTTTCTTTGTTGGAAGGTTCTTCTAGTTCACCCACAGATGAAGACATGGAGACTGATGCAGTCAATGAAATCCTAGAGGATATTCCTGAACATGAAGAGGATTATCTGGATTTAACGCTGGAGGAAGAGGAACAGATCATTCACGAGTACTTATCCTATATACAAGTACCACAGCATTAAATCCCATTACATCTACTCCAGTTATATGTACTCTACCTTGACAAATTGAGTTTGGATTATAAATGCACCTTCAGCTTCTCTCTTACTAAATGCCTTGAATTCAGTTCGACTATAGGTGGAACACTTAATTCCTGCTTATTTATAAATCTGCTTAAAGCCTACATTTGTGATACATTGTAATTTATTGTCATAGCAGAAAAATAGAAACATTTATTTTCCAAAGAAAATTTAATAGAACTAAACTATATTTTTATTGTGAAATAAGTTAATTCATTTAGTATTCAAGTAAAGAAGTGTTTCTATGCCACTTTAGAATACCAGCTTTAAAAAAAGTGAGTTTGTAAATCAGAAACCTAGTTCATGGGGTTATAGAGGTATCCACTTACATAAATGTCTCTTAGAAATCTTTCAGAAGAAAAGGAGAAGAGTTTGTATCTGTTGTGCATGGATTTCTACTGTGTTCTGCTTGTCCCTTCATGCAGGTGTTACACAGGCAATAAACCTAAATACGTGCTGCTTCTGCTCTTACTAAGAGTCTTTATTTCTCTTCTATATTTCTTCTTCTTTTCTTTTTTTCTTTGGTTTTAAAAGCTGGTAGGAAAGACCCAGCAGGGCCCTGTCCTCTCAGACCCCAGTGGAAAAAAAAAAGGTATTTCCTTTTATAACCAAATAACCAATTTCCCCCAGCAGCTCCTCTTGAACCTCCTGCAGATGTGTGGCTTAAGACTGTTGGATTTCATGGGGACTGAGATTTTTGTTAATTGGTTGTTGAACAGATCTTGGCTCGGGCACTGTCTTGCAGTTGTACCCAGCTTCAGCGTTCCGGAGAAATATTTTGGGGGGGAGATGTTTTATAACATCCCCTTCTCTGCTCTGTAGGCACTCCTCTCCGCTGGGAACACAAGTTCCCCTGCTCGTCAGCTTTTCTTAAAAATCCGTGTATTTCCTTTCCATAGCTGCAGTCTCACGGCAGAGGGAGCTCCAGCCCCGTTTTCCCGGCGGAAGGGACAGAGATCCCTGCTCAGAGCCAGGCTCAGCAGCTGCTGGAGACAGAACCTTCCCTCTGGAGACACTTTGCTCTTACCCAGCGTTTACCGGTGGGGAAATGAGGGCTTGAACTCTGTCGGGGCGAGCACCGGAGCAGCCCTTGGCCCGCAAAATACCTGCCCCGTTCCAGTGCGTGGACTTCACAGGCGGCAGAATTCCTGGCTCCCTTATCCCAGGACAGCAAAAGGCAAGGAGTGATTATATTGTTAACTAATTACTTGTGTTTCTGTGTCTGGAGTCCTGTATCCAGTTCTGGGCTCCCCAGTTCCAGAAGGACAGGGAACTGCTGGAGAGGGTACAGCAGAGGGCTACAGAGATGATTAGTGGCCTAGAGCATCTCAGGAGGAGAGGCTGAGGGACTTGGGTCTTTTTAGTCTGGAGAAGACTGAGGGGGGATCGGATCAATGCTTATAAATACTGAAAGGGTGGGTGTCAAGAGGATGGGGCTGGTCTTTTTTCAGTGGTGTCCAGTGACAGGACAAGAGAAAATGGGCACAAACTTTGAATAAAAGAAGTTCTACCTAAACATGAGGAGGAACTTCTTCACGTTGAGGGTTACAGAGCCCTGGAACAGGCTGCCCAGGGAGGTGGTGGAGTCTCCTTCGCTGGAGCCATTCAAAACCCACCAGGACAAGTTCCTGTGCAACCTGCTCTAGATGGACCTGCTCTGGTGGGGGAGTTGGACTAGATGATCTCCAGAGGTCCCTTCCAAACCCATATCATTCTGTGATCAAGACAAGTGCTACAAAAGTTGAGTGGTTCTGTGTTGCTTCAGCCTCCTGGGAGGGGATACCATCTTCTGAGGAGAAAAACCAGCCCCAGCAACCATCACATCCTCTTTCTCCATAGGAGAGCACTGAGGAACCACCCCAGGACAAAAGGCAGAGCAAAACTAGAATATACAAAACTGAAAATGAGAAAAACATATAAAGTGATGGATGTTGTTTTAAAGAAGTAGCACAAATTTATTCCTTTCTCCCTTCAGCCAGAGGGGTTCCCAAACCTGCTGGTGTTACCTTAGGCAGGCACGGAGGGCAGCCTTGGGCTGTACGGGGCAGTGTTTCCCCGGCTTTGAAGTGGTTTCATGGCAAACTGGCAGCGCCAACTTCAGAAGTGAACGTTTGTCCTGGGGGAATTTAGAATTAGCAGCGTAACATGCAGGGCCAGTCCTGGATGATGTCATTCTGCCAGCACTGACACCCCCCCCAGTAACCGTGTGTGGTTCTAAGGGAGCAGAGGCTGGAAGTTGTAAGTGAATTTTGGCCGTGTCTTTGAAGACCCCGGTCTGTTTAGCAACAGGCAGATGTGGTAATGACTCATTAATTCATTCTTTACAAGATCTATGGCTGTTAAATCCATTTGCTAATTCCATGTGGAGCTGCTGTATGGCCAGGTAAGCTCCCAGGTCTAAAACTTTACCCACAGTATGTTAAACAAAATGTATAGCCCAGGCCATCTGTACAGCTCCAGATTGCTAAAGGCAGGAAATACAAATAAATATTACTGAAATACAGATAAAATTAGCTGCTTTGCAAGCCATCACCCCAGCAACCAGGAGCCACCATCTCATAATCATTTCCCACAGGGCCAGTACAGAGCTGCGACGACGGGACAGAGAGGTTATGGTGGGATGATGTCTGCACTATGCAGATGATCTTCCAAATTAGTCTCTCCTGGTAGGCATTTAACATAATTAAAATGCTGTTTCCTACTAGATGCGGAAACCTGCCAGGTAAGAGCTAACGAAGCTGCTCAGCAGGAGAGGCGGGCAGGTACCTGGCAGTGGTGACAGACCTGGGCCAATGACACAATGGCTTTTGGATTCAGAGCAGGGGGGTCTTTGGTGCCACCACGGCAAGGGCTGAGCCAGCACCTGTGGCTCATCCTTGTCCATGCTCTCTGTTAAGACCAGGCTTTGGTTTGGGGCTCCTCACTCCTTCAGCTCTGGACCCAGAAATGTTTCCAAAAGTATATGTTTGTTTTCTTTTTTCCATCTTCCACCCATTCTTAACCCCTGTGCACCCAGAGCCAGCCAAATCCCCACTAAATGAGAAGAAAATGCAAACTAGGTGGTTAGTTGTCTGTAGATGCCACATGTTTATTAGTCCATTTAATAAAAAAAGGGAATACAGCATTTTTATCTTGCTGTAGTACAGAATAAATAAAGACATAAAAATAAAAACATGTGGTTAGATAGTTTTATACTGCTTCTACAAAGAGATATATTTGCAAATAGAAAAATATAAGAACCCTTGTTTATTCATGGCTCAGTGGTTATCAGAGGGGGATGAACCTGGAAAAAGACCGGGAGAACTTCTCTTGAGTTTGACTGCCTCTCCCAGGGGACTAACAACCTAACAAACCACGGCCAGACACAGCCTCATAAGGAGGAAAGAGACCAAACAGTAAATGTTCCCATTTTGCTCTCCTCTCCCCTGGAAAAAACACAATTTGACATTCCCAGTGGATATAAGGAAAACCTTTCCCCGTGAGGACAGTCGGGCCGTGGGCCAGGCTGCCCAGAGAGGTGGTGGAGTCACCACCACGGACCTGGTGCTCAGTAACAAGCCCTTTCGCAGGAGCCCATCAGGAGCCTCCCGCCTGGGGGCGAGCGGGCAGCTGGAAGCACACAGAAGACACAAATGAAACCCTTGATGGTTCCTGTGCTGAAGTGTGAGATCATAAAAGGTAAGGAAAGAACCCGCTAGGCTGCTGGGAGGAGGACAACTGCTGTGCCTCAGCAAACAGCTGACCTTGGCACAAAAGGTCTGAGGTTTAGATTGTTCTCTAGCTTACACTTTGTTAAAAAAAATAGTTAAATTAATTTCTGTCCTCCTACTCCCAACTTCCCAGAGAGGTATCCAGTCTGCTTTAACCTCCTCCTGCTGAGCCTTACCGTCCTGCCTTAGTTGGGCTGATCAGCAACAAACTGACCCGAAGGTCAGCTGTGAAAATGGAAGGTGGAGTGGTACTGCAGGACACCTTCCATTTCTACATTCGGCCGCGCAGGGGGCACGTGAGCAGGCAACAGGAACAGCAGAAAACATTTCTCGTTGGATACCAGAGAGGCGGGAGCGTGCAATGTCTCTGCGCCAGAGGGAAGTGAAAATAAGCAGTTGTAAATAAAGTTCTTAATTACACACACACAGAGGTACCTCACCCAAACCCCACGGCAGTCCCTCCCGACCCCAGTACTGCTCAGCTGAGAGTCATCTGCGGTGACAAGACCTGACTCGGGTCCATCTGACAATCACAGAGAATCCTGGCTCCCGAAAAAGAGGTTCAAGCAAAGCCATTTCCCATCTCTTTCCAAGTTCTGTTTTACAGGGACACAGTGGTGCAGAAAACAAAAGGTTCAGCTTTGGTCACTGCTGGAAAGCCTCTTCTGGACAGTCACATTAGTTCAACAGCCTCGTGTTCCCCGTTTTCTTGCTGTACCATACAGCCGACTTTGTTGTTGAAGAGACGAGACAGACTTCCCTTCTGAGAGCTCCTGCTCTGGGCAGACCTCTCCTTCTTCAAACGCCGCTTGTTTCTCTTGCATATCCCCCGGATGTCCCAAATCCTTAGCGTGCCGTCGTGGGAAGCTGTGTAGAGCAACTCGTTGTGGATCTGGGAACAACAGGGTCACACTTAATACCAAACCGTACAGCTCGGGAATCGGGACAATCAAACTGTCAAAAATCAGAGCAAACACAGCTTGATCCGAACACTTAAAGCCTGATGGTTCCCTGGAAGAGCCGGTGTAAATTATCACAAAAGCTGCTGAAGTGGGTTGAGACATTACCAAGTCAGGATTCATTTCTCAGCCACTTCACAGAGCCATAAAATATAAACAGCAAGAGTTATTTATAACCTAAACCCACTAGAAAAGCAACGGGGAACTAAACTCAATGTCAGAGTAGGCTGTAGCTGGGAATTTCTGTGCTGGTTTCAGACAGCTGGTTTTGAAGATGAAGCTTAAGGAGGCACCAAAATGGGTATCAGTGGGCGGTGGGGGTTTCAGGAACGCTTTCCTTCTCCCTTCCCCTCTTCCTTTGCAGTAAGTTATAGGTATGATTCTTCCTTCAAAGTTTGTTGTTCTTCCAAACCTGCGCTAATTTAACCTTGATTCCCTCCTGTAGTTTCATTTCCTTCATGAAACGGTTTTGCTGCTGTTGGTAACGTTTCAAATTGTCCTCCCTCTTGCCCCAGAAGCCAGGCAGCTGTTGGTCTTTATGGTCCTCCCCTCCTGTGTCAGTCTGTCCCCCACTTGCAGTCTGGCTGCGACATCGAGCGTCCCCCGGCACCCGGGGTTATGTCAGCGTGAACCACGGCACAACCACAGCCCCCTCCAGCCCACGCTCACAGGCCTAAGATCATTTTAAGGTCGCCACTTCTCAGTCCTCTCTCTTCCCAGGATTTTTTGCCCCCTACACTTTCCAAAAGGAATTTTATCTCCTCTCTTTATTTCTTTCGGCTGTCAGCTTGCCAGAAATACCTCCAGTGTCTCCCGTTCTTCATCAGAATCCTCCTGCAGGCAGTTTTTACTGAGATGCTGATGCACAAAGCATCCAAGGATTCAAACTTTCCCCCCAGGATTCCTTGCATGATACTGGTCTTTGCATTGCCACCGAGGATTACCAATTCCTCCCCTCTTAACTTTTAAACCCCAGTATCACTTGAGCCTAGACAACGCGCAAGCAACTTTTCAGGGATTTCAGTAACTTTTAGAGATTTTTTTTAAGCCAGTGGCAGAGACTCTTCCATTTGAAATCAATACAGAG
>JAHREE010122909.1:0-10707 GCA_033628505.1 Tringa tobata | reverse complement strand
AAGGTGCTGAAGTACACAGATTTAACAGCACCTTTCCAAAAGCAAAGTTTGAATTTCAAAACCTTTAAGAGAAAACAACCCCACAACGGAGTCCATTGGAAAAGGTGTAAATTTAAAATACTGAGCAGTGAGAGAGAAAGAAGAGTAGTCAAAGATGCATGAATTTCTGTTCCACTGATGGTGCTGGAGACAAGACAACTTCTTTGCCAGAAGAGAACAAAACAGGTAGCACAGAGAAAAAGCTAAATCAGAAGGCAATATTTACGATGATGTTTACCATAAAAGGGGAAAAATATTTTCCAGGTAAAATAAAGAGTTTGGCATTAAAAAAACCACATGTTGTTACGTAGCAGCTTCAAAAGGCAGCTCATGGTTTGTATCTACCGATGTGACCCAGAAGAAATATGAAAGAGGCAGCAAGATGTTTTTGAAACTTTTTGAAAATGAAAACAATGTTAAAGAAAATAGCAGAGATTGAGCAATTCTCATTTGTTTCAAGTCTGTTCTGCCAAAGTCACTTAAATATCAGGAAGTGTTTGCAGCGCACAGCTGTTTATCAAAGTCAAATAGGTAAAGAGGTAGCCATTAATTGTGGGACATTTAAAAGACAGCAATGATTGGAAGAATAGTGCAATGCAAAACCTAATTTGCCAACAACTAATGTTTGAATTTAAAATAAAACCAAAACCACTGACAACAGCAGGTTCTGGAATGGCTCCAGATAGATTTAAATAGATTAGGGTTGGGGCTCCAGACAGAATCTGCTCAAATTGAGTGTTGCAAAAAAAAAACCCAAACCAACAAACAAACCCACGCAGCCCCTGAAATAGGGAGGCTGTGAATGTGAATGATTCTTTGGGGTGTAAGGACCTAGAAGTTAATGACCATATCACAGTTTACTTGGCAATGGAGGGGAAAAGCCTACATATAGAAAACAATTCTCCAAATTAATTTGAAAAGAACGTTCTTCAGAAAAAAAAATAGATGTATGCGTAGCTTCATTAACAATGAAGATTTTATTAGCTCTAAAAATACCACCACCAAAAGAAACTTCTATCCTGTTGATGGAAGAGCCACGCCACCCAACGTGTCTGATTTTGTTAGCTATTATGCAATAAATTAAGGAATTACTCCCACAGACAGCATCGGGAGAAAGCATTTCGCATTAAATGGTCCTCATGCCTCTCCTCAGAAGAGATTTCCTAAGGAAGGAACTGCTAATAATAATTAGGCCATCTGCCACATTACTTCGTTAACAGAAAGACATGAAGACCTGCTGCAGTTCTCAGACCAAGCAACTGCAGTATTATTTTTACTGGTTCTCCAGCGCCCAGCTGTGTGCAGCACTCCACAGACCAGTAAATGGCAGGTTCCTGCTCAAGGAGATGACAGCCTGATTTAAACACGATGTACCACCACACAGCAGGTGGGACTGGAAAGCTCTTTTGAAAAAGGGCTACCAGAACCTTTAAAAAAAAAATAAAAATAAGATAAATACTTTCCCTAGCTACCTAATTATCATCTTACACAGATACACATGTAGTCTGAAGAATCTGCTGCTGTAGTAGCCTTTTTTTTTTAATCACAGGGAGTTAGCTACAGAAATGCAATTTTGGGTTGAAGGTGAAGATAGTGGTGTAAAAAGGAAAAAAAAAAAAAAGATATTTGGGAAAAAAACCCACACTGTTGTATCATGCATATGTGAGCCGGGAAGATATTCCAGCCAGAGCTAATAGAAATTAGCTTGTGAAAGAGATGACTAGGCAGAAGGCAATTAGGGAGGATAAAGATGTAGAACGAAACCTTCAGGAAGAACTTTGAACCTCAGGCGTGGATGGTGATCCCAGTGTTACACAAGAGGGTGGGAAGTGGTGTAATTGATAAAAACAAGAAGGTAATATAGAAATTAGGAGATGAAACAGTATCATACCTGATGAAAAAAAACCAAGGTAACAGGAGAATGGTGTTCCACAGGGCAGAATATAGCATCAGTGTGAGGAA
Source organism: Tringa tobata (assembly GCA_033628505.1). Classification (NCBI taxonomy): domain Eukaryota; kingdom Metazoa; phylum Chordata; class Aves; order Charadriiformes; family Scolopacidae; genus Tringa; species Tringa tobata. The sequence continues at coordinate 8,706 of JAHREE010122909.1, read as the reverse complement.
GACAAGAGGCTGAGCTTATTGCAAGGGATGCTGAAGGGAGAGGCAGGCAAGTTGCAGAGGAATTTCAAATTACCTGCATTCAGTTTAGCAGCTCAGTTGTCAGAAGGGAATTCCCATCCCTGGAGATGTTCAAGGCCAGGCTGGATGGGGCTTTGAGCAACCTGCTCTGGTGGGAGGAGTCCCTGCCCATGGCAGGGGGGTTGGAACTTGATGATCTTTAAGGTCCCTTCCAACCCAAACCATTCTAGGATTCTACAATTTGAGGATCCTTATGTTAAAGGCCTTAAAACCAAAAATCCTTAGAAAAGGATTTTGGAGTAGGAGGCATCAGGACAGAAACCTGAAGGATGGAGAGAAATTACTCAAAATCTGATGAGTATTACTTACTACATACATGATATCATATGTATAAATAACATGCTAAGGTTTTATTTTAATGAGCCACTGCATTTAGTCAGTATAAACACAGTACTTCCCTCTTACTTTTTTTTTCCTACCAAATAGGTTGCAACAAAAAATAATTAAAAAAAAATCTGTAGTATGCTTGGTTTACTTCTTACTACTTAAATACATTTCCTCCAGTTGCCTCAAATTCTTGCAAAAGAAAAAAAAGCCTGCAATAGCGTACTATTTTTCCAACCTTTGTTTTTTCACAGCTATTTTGGAAGACTTTTAAAGATGCGGATACCTTTAGCATGAGTTAAGGGCTGCCTCCAAATGTCTTAGAGCAGAGTAACACTGCATACTCTAAATTCTTCTCATCTGTTCTGCAGAAGTTTTAGGGAAACCTCCCCTATATGTATATCCTCAATGACATGAGTGAAGAAGTTTTATTAGAAGACCATGAAAAAGACTGAGCCGCAGCATGTGCGACCCCTTGCCTTTCAAAGTTTCAGCTTTAAACCCAAAGAAGTTTTGGGGACTGCAGAGGTAGACAACTTTCTTCCAATGCCTTCAAAAGCACAGACTCATCCCAACTGTGGCAGCAGAAAGCTTCCAGAGCCAGACACATAAAGGCCTTGCCCTATAGGGCAACGGGAAAGGTAAGATGGTAAAACGTACAGGTGGGAGCCTGGACATTCACCTGGGCCTGGCAGAGAGCCTGTAGCTGCTGCTCAGTGCTCAGACGTGATCAAATGACCACAGTGAAAAATACTCTTTGAAGGATCATATTCCAAAGCTTCCCAGGCTGCACAGAAACCTCCTATTTTCCAGCAGTGATTTAGACTCGTCCTCCTCCTCCTCTGTTTATACTGTAGGGACAGCACCGTTCTTCCCTTTCTCCTGCATGGGTTCTGCTATCTCGGTGGGAAGAGGCTAAAAAAAAAAAAAAAAATTTCAAAAAAGCCAGCAGTGGGTGGAGTGATTGTTTTCATACAGTCTGTTGTGCAACAGCACCATCCAGCTGTCAAACAAAAAATAATGAAACATTAAATGCCACTATCCAGATTTGGTCCTTGCACCACAAGCAAAATGAAGTAGTACATCTATTAAATGAACGAAAACCCACAGGTCTTCTCCCTGTTTCTGAATTAATTATATTGGTCCGCTGTGTCATGTTTTCTGGTTTCTGCGCTTTAGCAAAATCAAGAATTCAACCCAGTTTGTTTGTGCCCTGTAAGACTGGCAAGCTACGACTTATCTCCGTGTTTCAGTGAAGTGTGGAACATAAGCTCTCAGGTATGAGGAAAAGACCATTATCTTTGGCTCCCAACCAAAGACAGTTAATCATACTGTAAAAATTAATGGAAAAACCTCAACCATTTCATATACATAAGAGCCTGTGTTTTAGCTATCAACTAACCACTCTTCAGCTTCGGTAGCGAAAGCAAGAACAGCAAGCTCCAGTGAGGGGGGAAAAAACGATGAAAACTCAGACTTAACTAATGGACTACTCTTGGGAGGCATTATGACATGGGGAAGAAAATTTCTGGCTTTCCAAGATTTTCATAAAGTCATGCTCTTTAACAGTAACTCTAAGGCATACGCAACGGAAATGAATAAATAGCATTCCCCACAACAGATGACTGATTATCTGAATTAAATCCACAAGTTCAACGTTTAAGTTGCCCTCAGTTCTTCGCTAAACTCAGTTTTGTTGTAACACTCACGGGGAGCTTACCATGTGTGTCCACCGATGATCAGGAAGTCTAATATTAGAATACTGCTCTTGCATTGCATGTGCCTTAGCCTGTCCTGTGATCCCACATTCTTGCATTATTTGACACTTGAAAGCAGGGAACGCATCTCCTTTTCTGACTTTCTGAAGCCTGGTATTGGTTCTTTACAAACAATTTACAAAGCTCTACGAGGTATCTATTAACATCTACAGATAAGTCAATCATCCTTTAAAAGAAAAACAGTTACAGCTTTCCAAGTACATATTGGCAGGAAAAAAAAATGCAAATGCAACAATTAACCTAGGAGAAAGAGGATTTCAACACTCAAAACTTGAAAGGAAAACCTAGGATAAATGAGATGACTTTAAGGAACTTGAGCTTATGCAAGGAAGAATCAGCATAATCACATCAAGAGGAGATGCTGCTTTTCTTCCACAGAACTAAAACATACAGTAGATTTTAATGTAAACCCAGAATATAAGAGCACAGCAAGAAGAAAACAACAAGCACTAGAATAGCAGCCAAAGCCATAGAAGCAAAGAACACACCCAAAGATACAGCAGAGGTGCCAAATGACAAACCTGTGCCAAGTGGGAGAGAAGGTGCCCTCACACAAGCAAGACAGCAAAACCAGAAGAGTCCAGAGAGACATAGCCCTGAGGAAAAGGAGACAATCAGCTCCCCAAAAACTGCAGATGAACAAGAAGATCAGAGGCATGGCCAATGAGAAAGCAGTATGGCTAAGTTTGACTAGTGACAGCAAGTTCTCTTCTTGCTAAGACAGGGAGAACAGAGAACACAAGACCTTCAAGAAGAGTTGAAGTGGAACATCATTGCAGGACTTCATTAGATCAGAGACAGAACAAAGTTACTAGAAAAAAAAAGTTGGAATTAACAGACCAAAATAAGTAAAAAAGAATTGGTGCCAAATGATGACTTTGAATGCCAAAAAAAAAAAAAGACTGGTATGTAGGAGGGTACTGGAAGAAGGTGGTGGGCAAGAAAAGAACCTTTCAATTTAAAATAAGTTTCTTCTCTGTTTCACCAAAAAAGTAAAAGTTTAAATTTAAAGTGCGGAGAAAGTAATTTAAAATAAAGAATGTGATGATCTTGATTGAAGAAAGCTTATTTTCCTTGCCAGGAGCTGACTAGAGAACTTCTGACATGGCCTGAAGGCTGCACAGCTATGCTGCATACTCAAAAAGCAGAGTTACACACTCATTCCCATAACAGAAAGGGTATGATCAATCTGTTCCAAAACGCAGATGTATAAGTAGAACAGACAGAAAGGAGGAGGAAACGCAGATCTCTGTTAGTTACTAGTCAGGTCAAATAACAAGGGGAAAGGTGGAAACAGCATAAAAATCTCACTAAGCGTAGAAATAGGCCTCCAGTGGAAAGAAGGAAGGCAAGCCAGACAGAAGGAGAAACAGGAAGCCATGAAGTATTTCCAAAACAGTCTAAATAGAGAGACAACACTTTTACACCATCCTCCATGAGGTCAGCCAGAGTTCTGCCAACTTGATCGCAGCAAGTCCTAAAGGATTTCACATGGAACTTGAGCTCATGACAGCATTTTTTCTGTTTCACCTCTGGGTGCAGGCTTTTAAGCCAGGACACCTGAAGGTACTAAAGGTAAGAAAACAGTCTTTCCACTAGACAGCAACCCGTTTACACTTACTAGTTGTTCAGTTTAGTTAAAGAATCAATCTTACTTAAGATTAGAATAGCTGGTCAAACTGAGCTTTGTAGTCTTCTATGAGTAAGCATTTCCAAAACCAGGGCTTCAGCTGTCCAGGCAGTCTTAGCTAGATGTACTATAGTTAAACCTGCCATGTCACTCAGAGTATACATTTACATGTCTACAAGTCCCTCTGCCTCCCCGCCAGCAAAGTATCTATTTACTATCCACAGAAAGTACTACTCAGTGCAGATCTGAGGAGTTCAGTTCTATCTTCATCAACCTCTCTAACCTTGTAACAAGCAAAGCTTGCGGATCTGATTTATTGCAAGCGTCTGCTGTCACTGATGCAAGAGCAGACCTAATGACAAAGCTTGTTGGAACCGGGGTTTTTGTTCATGAACAGTCTTACTTAAACCAGGGTCAGAGAATACAACTTGTGTGAAAATAGCGATAGGATCACACGTGATAAATCCAGAATATTAGACAGAATAGCTGGATACAAGAAACATGTGGGACATACCAGCCTCTCAATCTGCTCCATCCTTAGATCTACCCTGCACCACTCACCAGTCCCCTCTTTTCAAACAAACTTTCTGAGAGTCCCATTAATTTTATATTTAGCATTTCACGGCAAATTAGTTTTTACTTCCCAAGTGTCTAGGCATAAGCTGTGTTGATACCCATGTCTTCCAGCGAGAAGCTATGTTCCCATGACATGGAATATGAATAAAACAAAGAAGTTCTATTCTAGAAAGCTCACACATTTCAAAATTTAAGAACTCATTTTAATCCAAGATATGGCAACGGTAAAGTCCAGTTCACAGAAGGGCAAGTTGCTGCCATTAAGTCCTCATATGTACAGTGAAAACAGTCAGTCAGTGCAAGTTTCTAGTCAGTAGGGCTTCCCCATTGATTCCAATATTTTCTTTCTCTCTTCTGCAGTGGGCATCTCCGGTTTCACACCATTTCTTTTCCTTTGCATCATGATGTCATGCTGAAAATAGAAGAAAGTGACCATGAGAACAGATTTCTCAGAAATCTCTGCCCCTGAGCTCCAAGTGAATGAGTTTCTTTAGTAGAAATACTCCTTGTATATCAAGGGCCAGATACTCTGATTAGCAGATAATTAAATGTACTAGTATTCAATTGACGACATCTAATAGTTTACCTTGCTGCTTCAGAAGACACTGAAATTACGGTATTCCCATTACACTATACAAGACTAACGTGCAATTGTCTAAGTAGTTTTTTGGTTGTTTTCACAATTATTTAAAGACTAAGCCAAAAGTTTCTTTACTACTACAGCATAAGGAAAGAAAATAGCAGAGAACAGTTTAATTGCACATAGCTCCTCATGATACTTTCCTACCACAACTGAGAAGGAAATAAGGACACCACCAAATAAGAATGAACTCTCAGAATCATAGAATGGTTCAGGTTGGAAGGGACCTTAAAGATCATTGAGTTCCAACCCCCCTGCCATGGGCAGGGACACCTCCCACTAGATCAAGTTGCTCAAAGGCCCATCCAAAAATGGTCTTGAACACCTCCAGGGATGGGGCATCCACAACTTCTCTGGGCAAGTTTTATCTTAAAATAAACATGACCCAAAGCAATAGAAACACACAAACTTATCTTAACTCAAAATTTTGTCATTGTATCCATTTAAAACAGGAATTATTTCTAGAAATATCTGACTCAAATCCAGCAGGAAACATAACAGGTACTGCAAGAACACTGACTCACAATTTAAGAGGGTAAACTTAGAGGAGAATCAAGTGAAGTACTTTGACGTGCATCTGCTTAAGTCTTCCAGCAACACATACCGAGGCTACCTAGGCCTGTAAGTCACCGTAAAAAACAGCAGCAGTCAGCACTAGCTAGGTCTGAAGAGTTCAGAAACAAGTAACGTACTTAAAGCATCGAGTAAAATTTAGAAAAGTCTACTGTGCTTACCCAGAATTTTCTGCAGTTTTTGTACTTCAAAAAATAAGCAGTACACATATCCTTCTTATAGTTGTTGTCGTCCATACATTTTCTAGAGGCATCTGTTTCCTTTAATAGGGAAAACATACTTCAGAGCTGAGGAAAGTTACTGTGCTCAGTGTCTAAAAATTCTAACAAGTCCCAGAATATCTATGAAGATAGGAGGCAGCTTCTCAGATGAAAGAATACTATCAAAGAGAGCAGAGGAACATCTATCACAAAGGATAATCAGTAATACCAAGCAATGACTTCACTTCGAGATAACAGACATTAGTACTCTTTAAATAGTAAGGCTAGAGTCCACAGAATACTTGTTTACAAAGATGCTTGGTATAAGCCACAAAAGACACTTAAAAATCAACCAGGCTTGTCTAACCAGGATTTCAGGCTCTGGTTTTACAGACAGAAAATTGAAGAGATTCCTATCAGTTTTACTAGTCCTATTTATGAAGAATTACTGGGGATTTCACATTTAGCATAACAGATGATTTTCAGCTTTTCCCATCTTCAGACTCTTTAAGAAACTTTTCATGCAAAATGCCAACGTAAGAGTGCTATCCACAAAAAAAAAAATTATCTGGAAATTGCATTATTTAACTTCAAAATGTACAAGGAAAAATAACAATTTTATCATCTTACCGCTACACATGGATTTATATCATGGTCTCTAAGCTGTTGTGCATGCCTGGACATTCTAGACAGACACTCGTACCTTGGCTAGAAAACAGAAAAGAAACAGGTGAAGTATCTGCTTTTAATAGCAACTCAGGATTAAGTCTGAACTGCAGCATGTAATAAAGGCCTTCTAATAACGTACACAGTTTGGTTGTCCTAAAAAAAAACCAAACACACAAACACCACAACAATAATATACCATCACACGGCTTCTTTTGCAAAATGGTATTTCAAAAGCACTAACAGCGAGATAACTGAGGCAAGTTTAGCCTGACACCAGGACTGCTCACTCCCTGATAAATTCCTGCCGAGTACAGAGCCACCATGGTGACTCTCACACCAGCCTGTCACAGCGCTGAGGAAGCGAACGTGTCTAGGAGAAACAGTTCCACAGAAGCTGTTCACAACCAACACGCTCCAGACACTTCAATCAGTACTGTGTGGGCACAATGTACAAGTAAACTCTTCCGGATTTGTGCCTACTCCTTAGCTGGATCACATCTGAATCTTCACTGAGCTTCCCCAGGTGTAACAAGTGCCCAACTATCTCCTGTACTGCTGCACTTTTAACAGAGAAAGAAATGGTTTCACCACAAGGAGGGACCAGATCCACTTCTGCTGCGTATGACAGCTCGAATCACACTTTTCACCAGTTTAGTAGCTCGACACTGACTCCAGGAACTTTAAGCTTGAGAGACAAGAGTTCGGTGCCAAGAACCTACACTGATCCAAGACGATGACATCAAGATGAACAGCAGACCCTCATTCCCTTTACTACTTCCCATACATTGCCTCTGGCACACATATGGCCATGCAGGTATTTATTCCAAACAAACACTACAGCTAACCAAAAATAAATTAATGTTGACCAGATGACTGTTTGAGCCAATGCAAGCAGAAACACAGGATTGAGGAAGAGAGCGCTCTTTGCTGCAAACTAAAGTACAGCTGATGAAGGAAACTCTGAAAGAACATCCTTGCTTGATGTTGCTAGGTATTTTTTCTTCCCCCTCTAAAGACACTGCTACTAATCGTAAACTTAAATGTGTTTCTGTTCACGTTAGAGATTGATAACTGCAAGTTTGCAGTAAAAAGCCAGTTTCGCTTGATATCAGCAAACAAAAAAAATCAAATCCTGTTCTTAGTAACTTACAGACAGAAAACAGTATTTATTTAGATGAAGGTTCTTCTTTGAGTAAGAGTAAGCTATTCTGGGTGAATAAGCCTTAGATTTTACATCCTGTGTAAGTATACTCTCCTGGTGGAGTATTTTCTGCATTCCACACAATTGTTTTCTGCAGATGGGCCTTTTAAAAAACAGCGTCAGGAAACCTTTCCACTTACCTTTGAGAACTACCCAGTGTTTATGTTAACTTTACAAGCTAGGCAAATGCTTGCTTTTTTGTGGGTGCAAGAGGATTTTTGATCAGGCACCTCCAGCTCAAATGGAAACATGAGCATGTAGACAATAGCATCACCTAGACTTAAAGGAATGAGGTCAGGGGGGAAAGATGTAGAAGAAAACAAAAGCAGCACATCACAATGCCTCATTTAAGTCAGTACCACAGACACAATGTTTTTAGAAGTTTCTTCGTGTCCGTGTTACACCTCTGCTTCGTTGATATTAGAGGTGTAAGTACCACTTAAGCAGACGTGCCTCAAGGTGTATGGTATTACACTGACTTCAGCCTTGCTCTCTGAAATAGTACTCAGTCTTACTCTCTTAAAGAGTCGTAGGATGTGTCACCAGTGTTCATTATCCAAACTGCAATTAACATTTTCAATTTGATTACACTAGAGACCGCGACCGTGCCCAGCTCAAGGAACAGTGCACACAATGCATTAAATACCTACTTAACGAACAGGCAGTTCAGGTTCTCACAAAGTTGCTTAGTACGAAGTTGCTTAGCTGAGAGTAGGCAAGTGCTTAAACACACTTAGCGCTACCAAAGAGGTCCGACAGCTCCTGCGCGTGTTCCTCCCTCTCCCACTCGCCCAAGCACTTCGGGATTTGAAACATTATGGGCTGGAAGGACAGGCAGGTCACACCGAAGCGCTGCTGCCCGGCTGAATGAGAGCTGAGAAAGAAGGAAGCTTCCCCCCCAAGTTTCACACGAGCACAGGCTGCCGGCCCTTCCAGCTCTCAGCATTGCAGGTCTGAGCCCGACCACAACCCAAGGCTCGTCTGTTCCACGGTCCTTAATTACCCTCTAACGCACGAGCCGTTGTAAGCTGTACCAC
>JAHREE010122908.1:0-10631 GCA_033628505.1 Tringa tobata | reverse complement strand
GAGGGAGGGAGAGAACTACAAATACTGGGGGAAGGGCAGAGCACAACCCAGGAGCCTTCTGCAGCGGCAGATGGAGGGGGAAGCTACCGCTGATTCCTGCAGAGTCAGGGAAGGAGAGAGACAGCATCGCACCGAGGTGATCACATGAATAGGGAATGAAGGCACAGAACAAAGAAGGGGTTTTGGGGAGAGGGCATGGGAGCCTCTTCTGCTGAGACCCCCAGATCCAGGGTGTCCCGGCACGGAGCCCTGGGGTGCTGCGGCAGTAGGCGAGGATGCTCCGGAGGCTGCTGGAGGACAGGGTCAGAGCCAGCGGAGGAAGGGACAGAGGAGACATTTGTGCAGTTGCTAAAGGGTGAAGCTCAGTAAGACCCCCACAGAAGATGTAATTCCTCAGACCAGGACCCTAGCACGTGGTGGGAAGGAATATCTACATTCCCTTGCTCGGGGCTCGGGGGCTTCCCGTAACCTGCTGCGGGATGGAGCTGCGGGGGCTGGGAATAGCGCTGCCTGCCTCCGCGCTGGTCCTGAGGTCCCCCATGTGCCGCTGATGATCGTTATGACAGTCATTCTCGCTGTGATTGGCACCTCCCGGTTAGATCAAGGTCACTGTTAGAACACATCCTTTCATTAAAATGGCCGAGAGCCCGTCAATGACCACAGGCCACGGCTAATTAAGGGAGGACCCAACGCCCCCCCGTGCGGGTCGGTAATCAGGACTGATGCTGAGCCACCCAGCCCGAGGGGAGCCAGGGAAACAATCCTGCTCCCAGCACTCTCGTGTCTGGGGAGGACATTCCCCTTCCCGACACGCCGGGGCCACCCACCAGCCTCCCTGCTGTCACACCAGAGCCACAGCATCACCTCCTCTCCCACAGCTCTTGAGAGGCCACGATAGCATCCCGAGCACCTGGGGACAGCCCCTGTGTCCAGCTAGGTCGTGAAAGGGGAAGAAGAGATGGCAACAAGCTCCTTACAGTGCAATCAGGTGCACATTTGAGGGACCATGACCCACAAGCGGGCTTTAGATTTGAAGAAAATGCTCTTACAAAAATACCTGAATGTGACCGTGGTGTTATAATAACTCATTCCTGGGACAGTATGGGGCTCACGCTGTGCAGGACTTAGCAAACGTGCTGAGGTCTTCTTAGGAAAGGACACCATGGGAATGGGTCCAGGCTACTTGTATAAATTAGGAGCTCAAACCCCGGCACAAGTGGGATGCAATTATGCTGACCAAAGAATTTTTTGTTGTCCAACACCAAGGTGAAGCCATACACTGCCAGGGACCCCTATAAATATTAGTGTCTCTTGCTTTACACATTTTGGATAGTACCTGCATGTGGTCCTTAGTTTGGCTAAACAATGTATCAATAAAGTCAGTTTCTTCCTCAAATAGAAACAGAAATAAATCTGTCTTGAGAATCAAGGAAAACAGTGTTATTCCAAAGGCTACTGGTGTCTCACAGTCCTGTGTTACAGCACTTCTGTCCAGATCCTTTCCTGGGGCTCTCTTATTTAATTTCCCACCACTGAATGATAGAGCCAGAGTTCCTCAACATGGAAGACGGGCCTCTGGGCTGCCTCCAGACCTCCATGAACATCTTCCGTTTACTTCTGCCACCCAGCTACCATCTTCTGGTCACACTCTACCTTGTGTTCTCATGTGGCCAAACTCTTCCCAATTCAACACCTTACTGAGGGGTTGTGCTATTCCCACGAGCACTATGTGAGCCTCCTGCAGTACAATTCAAAGCAAGAGAGCTCAACGATGCCTTCTCCCCTGTTTGAGCAAAACGTTCCCACTTTGTTCCAGCTCAGAATGAAAAGACATTTGGAAATCTTGACTTCTCTCACAGCAATCAGGTGTGTCTCCCTGGCTTTGTGTCCATGCAGGCCCTGCCCAGCTTTCCATCTAGAGATAAGAGAGCAGCAGTTATTGGCATTTGGTAACATGAATGCACAGGGCATCACATTCTTCCTGCCCAGTGAAAGAAGTTTGACTCCCTAAGCATCTTCTGATACACCAGACACCTTCAACAGCTTCCTGGCAGAGAAGGAAAGGGAAGCTCAGTCCTCCCACCCAATTTGTTCTCAGGCTAAATACATGCTTTCCTGCCTTTCCATCAGTTTCTCCCAGTTACCGTGGTTTGTAACTTAGATATTAGGGCCCAACGCTTAAAAAACATTTTGTAGAATAACCAGTGCAACTGGAGCCTGACCTTAGCAGACATTGATGGGCACAAGGTAATTAAATAGTGACAATAACGATGCTTCATTTTGGCTGTGATTGTGGACAAATCGCAAAAGACACTGCAGGGACTTAGTGCCGCACACACGAGACAAGTTTGCCATTGCAACTTTTTAAAGCACGCTTTAAAGAGATTTTTTTTTCAAAACTGCTGCAAAAAAAAAGATAATCTATCTGTAATGTTGTCGGCATCTCACTCTGATCTGTAACTGCCTGATCCAGGCCAGGACTTTGAGAAACCCATTACAGTGACACCAGGCACCCACTGTGAGAGTCAGTCTGGGAGCTAGACAGCTAGGAAAAACCACAGCTTTGGTCTGTGTCCAGCAGCCTAAATAAAAAGTTTCCTTTGCATGCTTTGCATTCATCGCAAAGGAGCTCTAGCGAGCTCTTTGATACAGCAAATGCGCACCGTCACAGAAACCTATCGTGTTAAAGTCACACTGGTAAAAGCTCGAGCCCAGGACGTTAAAAATGAGGTGGTGTAATTATGTTATCTCAGATGAATTCCTGCTTTTTATGACTCACGGTGTTCACGCAGAAATGTCAATCCCAAGCGTACAAAAAGCATGTGTTGCTTTGTCCCCACCCCAGTAAAACATCACCCAGTTGGCTTTAAAAATAATGACTTAGGTATAAACATATACATTGATCTACATAGGTGTATGCATGGAATTGTGATTGTTTCTTTATTTTACGCTTTCCGTTTGCACTTTGATGATGCTCAACGTGCTTTTCACAAACATGAGGGTGCTAAAACTGAGGTTTTTCTGTAATTCACGGGACTCCAGAGGCTCAGGCTTAAGTAAAATATCAAATGTTAGGAACTTGCGGTCAATTGCAAGAACTGCCAACACCATTAACATCTTACAAGATAAAGGATACATACTGAAGTGGAAAAAATAGGCAACTTAAAACCACAACTCACCTGAACTACCTCTGAGCTTATATCACTAGGAATTTAACAGCTGTATCTCCCGACTGCGGTATTAACAGCGCTTTTCTAATAGCTTCCTATGCACTCAGTCTTCCTGGTGCTGTCTCAGAAAGAGAGAGAGAGGGAGGGAGGAAGAGAGAAAATCGAGCACTGAAGTCGGGCACTCTCAGAGGGGAATCCGGTGGGGAGCAGCGAATTTCGAGCAGCGCTAATTCCCATGCTGCTAATTGGACAGAGGCCATTTCCTGCACGCTAAAGTCAAACAGGACAGGAGCATATGGGCTTTCAGAGAGAGAGCCGGGCTTTTGCAAAGGAAAAGAAAACACACATTTAAAAAAAAAAAAAAAACCAACAAAAAAAACCACCCTAGAATCCCCGCAGAATATTGGTGATTGCAGAGAAATTACAGACAAATTACAAACTTAAAAGCTATATGCACAGATGCTGCTCCTATTGCTTCTGGGAGAACTGCACCTTTGAAAAGATGGGGCTCGTTCCTCGGGGATACGCCATTTTCAGCGCCCAATATTCTCCCTCGGCCCTACTGTTAAAATAGGATGGGGCTTTATTTGTTTTCTTTATTAATTTTTAATTATTTTTCACTTTGTCTGCGATTCATACGGGTTTCAACAGCAGGATGAGATCCGCCTTTGGGAAGCTTTTCCAAGAGCAGCTGGTGCAGCTCTCGGGCCTGAAGGAGGGTTGCACGCTCCGTAATGTCACAATGGCCACACCAGCCAGCCACAGAGGCTTTTTATTCACCTGCTTCGTATTCAACCAGGCAAAACATTTATCGTCGATGGGAAGCATATTAGGATAAGTTTCAAGCATCACCTGCTCTTCTTTAAACACATTAAATTCAAGTAGGAGGGACTTGCGTGCCTTGCACAAGGAGTCTGGGACAGGCACAGGGAGGTGACGCTTCAGGGCTGTGACAAAGCGGGGATGCTAGGGGTTGAGAAGGATGCTCTTGGAGGAGGAGATGCCGATTAACCCACTTCTCTGTATCCTCCCGCGAAGGAGCGGGCGTAGGGCAGGGTCAAATCCAGGGCACTGACAGAGCGTCATCCTGATCCAATGTGGCAAGGACGATGATGGTCCAAAAGAGTCGATTTTCTTCTATTAGCTGCTAATCAAAGGTGTCTCTTTTACTTTGTTTGCCAGTTTATTCTCCCCTACAGCCATCTCTCCTACACACACACACACACACACACCCCTGGCCAAAAAACAGGCAGAAGGTGTTCACGCAGGGACCAAGCGTGGAAAATTTCTGCTGTCAGAGCAGGGGGGTTTATAGAGTCGACAGCCACCTAAAAGCCAGAGGGACACAACAGCTCGTGATGGAGCTGGTCACGACGGGCAGCACAAGCATCCTCATCCTCCTCCTTAGAGCCCCCCACCCCCTGCCTGCAGCCCCCCCCCAGCTGCCAGCCCACCCACCGCCTGGCTTTGCCGCTGGCTGCCGGGGGGGCTCCCTCGGTGGCTTGTCACACCTTCCCTGCCCTCCCTTCGGAAAGCTGAAGGAGGAGGGAGCAGACAAAGGACCAGCAGCACAGCTGGAACCGCTGGAAGCCACGGGGGCTACCAGGGACTGGGCTTGCACTCGCCCAACACCCCTCTTCCCCGGGAAGCGCCTTTCCTGCCAGGTCATCTCTTCGAGCTCCCTGGTGTTTATCGCTTGCCGGCGTTTTTAAGGCATTGCAGAAGAATTCCTTGGGGTTTTTTTAGTATTATTATCGCTGGTTTAGCCGCCGCAGACCGGACATCTCCCTTGCTGGCTGTCCCCACGAAATGCAAACACTTAACGTGGCCTGCCTTAATGAACATCCCAGGGCAGAAGAGGCCTCCCGGAGCACGTGGACACCAGAGCAGCAGAGAAAGGGTTAATAAAGGGTTTAATACCAAGAGGCCACACAGCAAAGCCCAAGTTAGGGCCAGCTGCACCCCTCCCCCTGGCCTCCATCCTGCTGCAGGAGCCCTGGCAGTGCTGCATCACTCAAGTGCTTCTTTCCCCACTGAGCTCCTGCCCCACTTGTGTGATGTAAAGCAATCCCTTTGTTTCCTCTTTAAGACATTAGCCTCAGGGGCCATTACAGGGGAAAAAAAAAAGGTAGCTGGGGCTCTTTTATCTGAAGGAATCCATTAGGAGGAGGGGGTCCTTTCCTTCCTCCATGCTGCAGGGAGCAGCTCCTGCCTTTACAGTGCTCCAGGGACATCTTGCTGCTGCTCCGTGGCCACCGCCTCCCTGCTCCAGGGATATCTCTTCCCTGCTCTAGGGATATCTCTTCCCTGCTCCAGGGACATCTCACTGCACCATGGCCACCTCCTCACGGCTCCAGGGCCACCACCTCACTGCTCCATGGCCACCGCCTTGCTGCTCATGGCCGTTTCCTCACCCCACTCCAAAAAGTGAGGCAAAATGCAGGGTCACCGCGCAGAAACTATGAGTCCTCAGCCTCCCCCTCCGAGGGAAGCGAAAAGGAGGACGTGCATTTTTAAATCCACCTCAGTGTAGCAAACTATCTTTCCCTTTGCTGACATTTTGGGTGGCTGGGAGGTTTTTTAGCACCCTGTGTTTGTGGCTCTGGAAGGCTGAAACTCATTCTTGCTCTGCTTATTCTTGCGCCGAAAGCAGCAACTCCTCTGCATTCACGAGACCCCAGGACCTGAGGCTTTAAATAATAACCCCAGATACCACAAGGCTTTTAATAAGCTTGAAACCGCTGAAATAATAATAAAGAAATTAAAAATAATATGACAGGGAGACTGATTTGGGGGGGGGGGCTCTTTTTGACTATACCCATTGCACTTTCCCAAATCGTGAATCACAGAATAAACGTTTGCTCTGTACGTTGCACGTAAGGACCTATCTTAGGCTAATAGAAATTGCCCGAGTTCCAGTAAGGCGTTAACAGCAGATATGAGCCTGCCCTGCTCAGCTTCCCACCGCCCCGGAGACCAAGCATTTGTGGTCAGCCCGGAGTCAAACCGAGCCAGGCAGCCCAAATCAGGGGCAGGGTCTATTTACCCAAGCTTGGTGTGAACTGCTAACACCACACTGTGGCTTTTGCCGCAGATAGGAGCTGGCTTGCACGGCAGTGATTCAGAAGGCAAGCAGGGTGAGGACGCCGAAATAATCCCGGCCAAATGCAGCCTTCAGCACAAAAGATGCAGATCAGGGTAGAAAAGGTGCCAGCGTGCCTCGCTCCTCTTTAAGTCGTGAGGGACACGATGCTTTCAGAAGCCCTACTCAGCACCTGCCTGCATCCCTGCACGGGGAAGCACCTCCTAAAGCCTCCCCCACAGACACAGCCGTGATGGGCACCATCCAGTAGCCTAAAATAGAGGGAATAAATGAGGGCAGCTGCCGGGGCCATGGTGGGAGCGTGTGTGAGAGAGGAAATGCGTGTGAACACACAGGCAGGGCTGGCGTGAGTGGTGGCATTACCACGTCTCCTGGTCAAAACCATTGCCACCCCCAGCCCTGCCTTGCCCTGCCTGGTGTGGTGACTCCGGGGTGGGGAGGGATGTGGATGGGGAGGGAAGGAAGGAGTTGCGGGGTCCCCTCTCTGCTACAGTTGCTTTATGAAACGTGGGGTTTTGGGGAAAGGTGTGGGGACACACACACACATACACTCCTCTCTTCAAAATGCAGCGGTCATGCACACCTTGAAGCCAAGTGCTGAAGCATCAAAATATTTCAAGTTCACACAGTCTGGCAGGAGGAGGGAAAAAACAAATGGAGGAGGAACTGCTGCTGGGGAGGACGCCTGGGAAGGCCAACGTCCCCACTGCCTGCTCTGCTGGGTCATGCTCTGCTCTCTTGTAAACCTTCTCCCCACTCGCCATATGTCACACACGCCTTCTCCGAGCCCAGCGACACAATTATGCCAGGCCTTGGCATGACCAGGGGACCACATCACTTTCCCAACAGTCCTGTGCCATGGTGGATGCCCGGGGAGACAACTGACCCTCAGACACTGCAGTTGCAGCCAACAGAGAATGGGAGAAGGATAAGTCTGTTTTTTTTGAGGCAGGGACAGACACTCAAATGTAGCAGGAATGGCAGCAGTAATGAAAAGTAATGAAATGTGTATGATTTTGGAGACCAGAAGCTACCTGCTTTGCTATGATGATCGTCCTTCAGCTTAAGCCATAAAAATGGGTGAAGATGTTTGGTGGCACTGGTAGGGTAGCACGCAAGCACTAACCTAAGCAGCCCCTCAGGTAGGGCTGAGGCCCCAAGGTCCACATCTAGGGTCTGGTGTCAGCAGTCATAAACCCATCAGCAAAGTGTCTACACCAGTCTAGGTCAATGACTCAAGAAGAGGACCCTACAGTGGTGTACACTTACACTTTGTAGGAGGGTCTTGTGACGAGGCAGAAGGTGCAGGAAGGAGGAGATGGGCTGCTGGAAGGAGGAGAGGGGCTGCTGACCCACACCCAGCGAGCCTGCAAACCATGGGGCAGACCCTGAGCACGTCCGGTGATGCCTACAAAGACGCATTGAAAGCGTCTCGTTTTCCAAGCCCAGCAGACTCCCTGCACGGAAGGAAAGCAACTAGCAAGCCCAGAAGCTGCCCGTTAGCGAGACCTCAGGACTACACGCTTCTCACAGCTGTGCCACCTGTCCCTCAGCGCTTCAGGGGACCGTGTCTGAGCTTGACACCACCTTTGTAGGTCCTTGAAGTGGGTGCCTGCACCCACGGCAGAGCTGGCTGGCTCTCAGGGAGCTACATCTGCTGCTGGATGCAGCACAGGCGCCTTGCTCATCCCAGGCCGATGGTCCCTGCAGGTCTGGTGAGCAAGCAGGGGCTTATGACCTCCCCTCGGGCTCTGCACAGCATCGTCCCCGGCCACGTAGGCGTGTGCTCCTTGATCCATGCGAGTCAGGTTGATAAGAGCTCAGGAGAACTGCAAGGGATTACATTTTGCATCCAGTTAATAGAAATAAAGCAGGTCATCTTTAGGTGTAGCGCAAACAGGGCTCGACTTTCTTTACCCAGAGAGTCACCGCAAACACCGAGACACTCTCCTAACACCTCCTACGAGATGGTGGAAGGATGTGATGGAAGCCCCGCCGTTTGAGACGTGATTGACTGGACAAAACATTGAAAATATGACGGCTCTGAAGCTGCCAGAAAAATGCATCAGAGCTGATCTCATCCCTGACAAGTGTATTGTGTACTTAGGGATGGATTTATACAAAACCCCACATCCGATCCAGGGTCATAGGCATAAAACAGTAGGAGTCACTGTAAACAGGCTTATAATTTTTTGGGAATTTCTTCCCTTTCTTCCATTCACTGAAGAAAATTATTTTGTTTTTCTTTCCACTTCTTTACTCATGAAGAACTTGAACCACAGCCTGCTGAGGTTTGCAGGACTTTGTAGGATCAAGATTTGCACCACTTACTGGCAGGAGCCAGCTCTGCCAAAATGTGGAGAAAATGGAATCTTTGGGAATTGCTTCTTTACCTCATTGGTGTGCAAGCAATAAACAACACTAACAGTGATGTTTCTGACAGTCCCTGTAGCCCCACGGGCGGTAGCTACACCGGGTGCCTGCTACACGTTGCCATCCTAGTCCTGTTGCTTCATCTGTAACTAGAAATACTCCGTCTTGGGAAGATGCACCAGGCATTTTTGCTGAGCGCTGCTCTGTGCAGAGGTGCTAACACTTGGAGAGGACACTCTGCAAAGGATCAGAGGAGTTTATCGACTGCACCCTGTCCCAGTTACAAGCAGATCCCAGGGCAGGGGCCAGCCCTGCTGGGAAAAAGGGCTCATGCAGCCCGGTTAGCCTCTCTGATGGACTGGCACACGTTGGCAACTAGAAAATAACTAACGCTCAGGAGCTGTTTAACCCAGCACGCTTTAACCTGCTTGGGTGTCAGTTCTGGATTCTGGCCACGGGTGCTCCCAGTCCTCATGAGAACACCACTCTGGCTGCAGGAAAAGTGGTGCCCTCGGGAGCAAGTGCTCTGGGTGAAGGGGACCTGCAAGAGGCAGGTGGGCCACCCCAGCCCTCCCATGGTCCCTTCACCCTTGTGCTCGCAGAGGCAGGAAGGTTGTTGCTCAGCCCAGTCTCCGGGCACTGCGGCAGCTGGGGCTGGACCGCCTTCACCTAGGCTTTATGTCATTCATTTCTCCTCCGCTGGGAAATGAGGCCCTGGACATCTGCTGCTGCTGCTGCTTACCCAGGCTGCGATGCTGGTATCGGAGCTGGCACGGGTTCAAGAAGGGACTACACCACTTTATTGTGCTGCTGCTGTTTTGCTGAACCCTGCCCCAGAGTACAGGGGGATGGCTGGACAGGGAAGAGGTAGGTAGACCTGGTCCTCCACATCTCTGTGGTCCAGGGGGGGGTTTCCACCCCAGCGGGTGTTGCAGCCGAAGCACTGGTCTCCAACGAGAAGGGGACTTTTCTTGCACTTGGCAAGTGGCTGTGTGGAGGGAACACATCGCTATGGAGAAGGGAGAGGAAGTTTTCCTTGGCTTGGCTGGGGATGGGCTGGAGGCAGGAGTGGGAAGAAACCCTTCCGACAGGCAGGAAGGTAGGCAGGGGAGGGAGAAGATAGGAAAAGCATGAAAGTTCAAGCAGGAAGGCAACATCATCAGGCAAGCAACAGAATGGAGGGCACCTGTTGGAAGAGCTCCAGGAAAGTTCCCAGATATTCAGGGGATCAAGAATGTGTTGTGTCAAAGTGTGTTAGGAAATAAATCTGGTGGGCAGAGAGGGAGGTCTCTGCATCTATCTTGCCTTCAGAAATACTTTGGATAGTGTCTCACAGCAATTGCCCTGAAAGGCCAAGAAACTCACTGCAAATTGCTGTATGAGCCCCAGGACAGCAGTACCCTCAGCCAGGAGTGATTTATCAGCGTGCAGACGGTGAATGGCCGTAACAGGAGCCACGAACTCCCCCCTAATTAAAGAGGGGAGATTTTTCCCCAGCAGGACCTTGATGGGCTCTCCCAAGCCACCCTGCAGCACACCACTGAGGCTGGGTCAGCCTGCAGCCTCCCATCCCTCACTCGCTCTCCTTTGGGACAGAGCCCTCAGCTTCTGTGGGTGTTTCTTCAGCTCTGACCAGAAAAAACTCGAGGTGCACATGAGATGGAGCTGTGAAGCCCATTGCTGGGAGCAAACTGGCTGCGTCCATGAGAAGGAGGAGGGCTGGGGCTGTAATAGGCGTGGCAATAGCCAAGAATGCTGTGGCAAACACCACACCAAAGGATCATAGAATCACAGAATCATCTAGGTTGGGAGGGATCTTCAAGATTATCTAGTCCAACCATCAATCTAACTCTGACAAAAAAAAAAAGAAATAAGCCATCACTAAACCATGTCCCCCAGCACCATATCAACCTGTCCTTTGAACACCTCCAGGGATGGTGCCTCAACCACTTCCCTGGGCAAAAGGATCGGGGTCTCCATTAGAT
>JAHREE010122903.1:0-13820 GCA_033628505.1 Tringa tobata | reverse complement strand
GGTGGCAGAAAAGTACCTGTGCCCAGGCTCAGCATGTGTCCCTGAGCACAGGGAAGTCACCAGAACATCAGGGTGATCCCCAAATTAATCCCTGTGATTGACCAGGCTCTTGACAAAGGTGTGTGGTGCAGGGGCTGGAGAGAGCTGAAAGCTTCAGGGGGGAAGGGCAAACCTTACTTACCATGTCAGTTCCACAGCTCACTTTTGGAAGATATGTATTACCAGTAGTAGTTCCCAAATCCTATTTTATTTTATCTGTTACTAAAGTGGCTACTGGACATTTTCTGCTGTTACAATAAATGCTCTTGTGTGGTCCTAGTATATGAACTGGGTGCTTGGGCTCTTTGGAGGGAGTGAAATAAGGTCAAAGGGAATATTTCCATGATAAAATATCAGGTTTTTTAGGCCTGTGAAAGGCCACTTGTGCAAATCCCATGGGCTTTTAACTGTGAAATAGCATACAAGTCTACTTTGTATTTAGTTAGAAAAGGAAAGAGAGACTGCTGGGTTTTGGCCTGTGAAGGCGAATTTAGAATACTAGAGGGATGGGTTTGGCACAAAGGAATGATGGTTGGTCATGGGTAAGTAAAGAGATGTTTGCAATATCTGATGGGCTTTATCATTAGACACACAAGAGCTGTTCAGTGGCTGTCAAAAGCATTGTTTATACTAAGGCCTGGGAAGCTATGTCTTGTCTGGCAATAAAGGGTCATAAAATGTAAAGAGATTAATGGACAATTATATTTAAAAAATCAACAATTACTTGTTTTCTTTTTGAAGATATTTCTTTTTTAGATGAAGATAACAGAGTTCCTTCTACTTCTGGTTGGTTTCTAATACCAAGTATTTCTAATTCCAGTAAACATTTTAAAACTGTTACAGATTTTATACCAGTTTGAAAACAGTGTTATTTATGCTGATCTAATTTACTTTTGGGGCACTATCATAGACTGTTTTGTTAAGAATCAAGATTTTAAAATGGATAGAATTCAAGTGTTGTTAAGGAGGGTACATGAAAATGTCTGGTCATGAGATTTGCTAAAGCCAGTAGTAAGCAGTGGAAACACTCTAGCTTAATGCTGGCATGAGGCTTGGCTTTGAAGGGTTCTTGTTGCCTGCAGGGTGTCCTCTGTATTGTAGCCACCTTTCTGCTTCTGAGGGACTTCAGCACAGCTTTGTCTAGATGTGTGTGAGTCACAAGCATGCAGACCATAGAAGAGCTGTTTGCCTGGGGAAGCTGCAGTAACAATGACCATATGGCAAAACATGGGAGAGGCAAATGCAAGAATGGGCAACGCTTATGGATCTTATAGCTGGGTACCTAAAACTTGGAATAGTAGATTTAGAGGTGAGGAAAAGCATTTGAACTTATGGTTGGATAAGATGCTGGTGTACTGAGGATGGCCGGAGGTGCAGGTCTAGCAGTGCCTTCCTCGCCCACAGAGGTGGGGGATGCTTGTGGCTTGCACCCTGTTTGCACAGCTGGCACGGCTGGGGTGGGCGTGAGATGGAGACTTGACCTCCCTTAAGAGGCTGCTAATTAAGTGATAGGTCTGCTCTGCAGTTTCATAAAATGTGGAGACTCCAGATGGCTTCAGAGGAGGAGGTTGGTAAAATCAGACCAGGGTACCCATGGCTGGGTCAGGGCGTGGAGACCACTGAGCTACTGCCTTCACAGGGCTGATGTAACAGACGTGGACAAGTACATCTATATGGAATTAGGAGGATAAGAAAAGGTCTTGTGCATATAGCACACTAATGACTCTCTGCTTTACTCTTGTTTTTATTCAGAAAACAGTCTAACATACACATTAACATCCCAAAATAAGCTACCAGTGCTGAAGAAGCACAAGGGTAGAATCCATGGGAAACTTCTGGCTGGATGACACGTATCTCAATTTATTTTCAAAAGTCACTAATCCTTAACATTAGCAGTGGTTTTGGTCGTTTCTAGAAGCCTTACTGCAGGGTGTTGTGTATACCACTTTGGAGGAAAAAAATAATTTCCTTCTGTAGTAAACTCTGTTCTAGTCTCCCTGCTGAAGTAAGGGAAGAAAAAAGAGAAGCAAGAGCGAATGAGCTTCCTGATGGAAGTTATACCGGCAATGGTTTATGGTGAAGTTACCTTTATAGACTGATAGACCATTCGATAACGTGGCTTATAAAGTGTTATCAAAGAGACATCTCTGTGTGGATTTATAGAAAGCAGGAAGGACTATTAAAGGAGGTCAGTAATAAATATTTCTTCACTATGATGTCAAAGGGGTGAAGTCAAATCACCTGGAATATCATTAAGGATATGGAAGGGAAAGATAGTTACGCTATCAGATGACACAGCTGAGTGGTGATCCCACAAACCCAACACCAGGCTGTGAGTCGGGCAGGGGGGAAGCGACAGAGACAGATGGAGCAGCAAATTAAGAAAACTGCTTTGGAAAACCCCAGCTGTGCCCACTGGCGACTAGCTGTGAGCACCACAGGGCCTTGGAAACGAGGAACCTGGCAGGAGTGGTGTCGGGGTGAGCAGCAGGTTAGATACCCGTGTGTAGCAGAGCACGGCCGCTGAGGAAGCTCGGGTATTTCTCCCTGCACCGGCAGGGGAGAGCCTTCCTCTGGAAAGATGCTGCCTGGAGCCCCGGCAAACTTCAGAGCTTAGGGGGAGCCTCACCCAGAAGATAAGTGAGAGAGAAAAATGAGGAACGCTTCCAGGGGTTAATATTTAATTTGGCTGAGGCGGTACGGGCAGGAATGTGATATTGCTCTGAAAGAACAGGGAGGTTATGAAAAGCAGGGGAGGAGAGGAGTTATGCTGGCTGTTTGCCAGGCTGTGGGATGGTAACAGGTAGAATTGAAAAAGAAAATTAACTAAAGCCCTAGGCCAGAAAATCCGCAGAAAGGATCCATGGTGTTGTATTGCCCTGCAGAAGGATTGCCCAGAGAAAGGAGGGTGACACCATCGGCTGGGACCTGCTGATGCATGGAGCTCCAGAAATCTGTCAGGAAGCAATAGCACGTGCTCCCTTTTAGCACAGGGAAATAAATTTTTCTCATTTGAAAAATTCTATGACTCTGCTATAATGGGCATCTGCATTTGTCTCATGCCAATGAGACTTAAATCACTGCGTTATCTAGAAGTCCATCCTTTGAGAGGTCGTCATTGGCAGAACTGTCACAGTAACAAACCCTCAGGAGATAATAAACACTTCAGTCTGGTGATCCACTCCTTAAAGTCCTTGGGATTTAGGAGAAATGAAACCAGTTGTAGATCTTAGAAGGAAATCAGCATTTTGAAGGCCTGTAGCATACTGAGACTGAAGATCTTCATTATTCCTCAAACCAGGACACCATGGCGTGGAATGAGATTTTTGAAAGTAATGTCAAACAGCAAAGCTGTTACCAACAGTTAACTGTGTCATCTGTCTTATACCAATATTTGATACCAAAGAAAAGGTGGTTCATTAAACAGAAGGTCAGGGTGGTGGATGAACTGGTAACCTTACCGATCCAGTACTTAACATTAATCAAGCACCACATGTTGCTCCTGATATGAAATGAGAATATTTCTGGTTCCAGATTCACAAATCAAGTTACTTAGAAGGTGAAATTAAGGTATTCTTCTGTATTAAGAATGAAATGCATGGGAGCGTAGCTGGCTTGCCTATCTTAAATGCCATGCTTATGCTGGCGTGTGTCCAAGGAACAAAGCAGCCTTGAGTATAAACAGATTGTAAGAATCAGCTGCTTAGAGGATTTGTCAGCCTGCTCTCCAAAGCACTCACTGGTTCACTTTTTAACACTATCCATTGTTTCATGCCCCAATACATTTAGTAAATAAATAAATAAAGCTATCAACGTTGTTTAGGGTTTAACTTCTGAAAGGAAAAAACACAAACCACAGAACCCAAATAAGTATCAGTCATTTTACCTGGTGTGCTTTGCATTTATATTCTGCCCATCTCCCATATTCAGGAATTATGCGTTTCACTTCCTTGAGCCAACTTCCTCCTTCTCCTTACAGTTGGACTCAGTGACCTGAAAGGTCTTCTCCAACCTACATTATTCTGTATGGGATGGAGCTCAGGGAAATGGAGGTGCTCCTGCTGCTGCCCACTGACACCAGAGCTGATGTGCCCGTGGTGTGACTCAGCCACCACACGTCTGCACTTGAGTTACCCAACTTAGGAAAATAGGAAACTTGCCTAAACAACACAAGAAGGTACAAGAGGGTCTTTCAGAGCCCCGGTTTACTATTCCAAATTACATTGTTTTTTACTTTAAAAATATTAGGTTCCTGCTACTAATTCCCGTATCAAGGAAGAGACCTTTGTTTCCAGCCTGAATCTGTTCGACACGATACACAGCAGGAAGGCAAAGCTATTATCTCCAAACAGTAGGATGAAAATCAGGAGAGAGGGTACTTTATCTCCTAACTAGGGAGCAAAGATATTGTCCATATGTTTCCCACATTTCCTCTGATTCAGATAACCCTTTATAAATTAATCAAAGCGTCCTCATTCTTTTCAACAAAACAAAATGCTCCTGCCTCTGAAAACTTTTCAGATCATTATTTTTGAAAAGAGAGACAAAGACCTGACCAAAATTCAGAAAAATAATAAAAAAGACAGAGTCAGGTGTCTGGCTTGACAAACGCCAGCTTTAACAAGAAAGTGTTAAAGCTATTGCTATATGCAGAGCAGAAAACCCTTCAACACAGAAAAAGAAAACAGCACCATAAGATCAGTTCTGTTCTGATGGAAATGGCCTGGATTTCTCTTTTCTTCGCTGGGAAAACAGTAGAATTCAGGACTTTCCAAAGTTTCAAGGGGATTTTTTCTCGGTTTTATATTTTACTAGATCAGCATTTGAACATGTAACTTCAGCTTAATATATTAGCTTCCTTTATTATTTTTTTTCCCTATTGTTATTCATCATCATTCCTGCTCCACAGATGAAAAGCCCAGATTTAATTGCGTGGCTTTCGTATGCAGTGTGTTGTCAGGACTCCTCTCCTTCCCTTGCTCTTCCATGCCGTCAGTGCACGTGCATTCCAGATGGCTTCAGTTGCTCCTTATCTGAGCAGATAAAGCTTGGGTGACTCTGTTTCACCCTTAATAGGGGTGAAAAATTTTTTTTCCCATATTTAAAGACAGTATTTTCTCTCGCCTGCCTGATGGTCTGGGCAGGCTGAGGCACACCCTGACTGATCTGGATGACTCCATCTCTGTGCTGTCAGCAGCACCGCCACTCATTTAGGGTCCGAGGTGCCAGGACTGGGTTTGGCTGTAGGGAAAGAGGTGCTGGGAAGTGAGGGCTCCCACCCTGGTAACTGGGGCTCCCCAAGGGGGGCTGGCTTTAAAGAATCCCACGTGGTGATGAGCAACCTCAATTTCTATCGCCACTAAAATTTGGAGACGACACAGCTTACCACTCAGATTTCCAGGAATGTCCAGGTCTGCCCCATGTCTTTTGGAAGTGAAACATTTAACTGTCTCCTGAATTTTTAGTGATTCCTGTATGAAAATCGTATTGGAAATCTCATTTTTACAGTGCAAAGTATTTTAATCATGATGCTGTTTTCTTTTTCTAGAGATAGTCTAATTTGGGTGTTTTGGGGTTGCCAGGTATACTCCAAAGTTTGTTCCCTTTAGCAAAAGGTTATTAAGGCTTTACCATCTCATCAAAAGCAGACACAAGTGTCAGAAAATGCAAGGGGTCTCCAGGGGAATGGAAACGTTAATTTTAAAAAGGTTTTGTGTGTCATAGGCTTGTAGCCCATAAATGGATTCCCCAACATTGGACAGTTTTAAGATTCAGCTGGATAGGATGCTGGACCACCTTGTCTAGCCTGTGCTTTTGCCAAGACAGGTTGGACCAGGTGATCCTTGAGGTCCCTTCCAACCTGGAATTCTGTGGTTCTGCGTTTCTCTGCTAACAGTGTGAAACAAGAAAGGAAGAAATGAAAACGCAAATTAGCCTGCTGCAGTTAACAAACAGTAACGTGCACAAAACTGGAATGAAGTTTGTTTCCAAAGGACATCGGCACAAATACAGCTCATATTGTAGTTCACATAGCGTGTAAAAAAATTGATACTGTGCAATCCTGATACTTTTAACTATGGATGATATTGGTGATGGAAATGCCACTTGGCGAGACGTGTGCTGGTGGGGCTGAATACCTGAATATCGACAAGAGAGGGAACTCTGTACGTTTTGTTTCTGCTCAGCTCCACACATGCCATTGCTGAAGCAGAAGTACAGTGGATGCCCAGCTTGTTTATCAAAGAGCAAACCAGCTTGGGAAGATGCTGGCCACTTTTATAAATCCCTTCATAGGAGGGCACGGATATTTTTAGGGGGTTATATATATAGCCCAAAGGTCTGTGTGCCTTCCTGGCTCCTTTTAGCCAAGAAATTTGCGGAGCTTTCACTGAAGTTGGGAGGTTTATAAACGAGGTTTGTGACAGCAGTGACTGGTGGGACTTTGTGTGTCTCCAGGAACAAAGAGGCTACAGGGCAATACCAGGCTACAGTGTGCCTGTGTGGGTTTGCTGTGCAAATTGGCACTTCTGATGATTTTTGATGGGGTTTACAGAGACTTTTTATTTTTTCCTGTGCCAGTGGGACTTCTGTGCAGAGCTACTTGGAACTCTCAGGAACTGGCTGCATCCCTGCTGACTTTAGCAGAGTTTTCCCTGGAGAATTATTTCAGTTTAGCTCTTGTTACCTCTTGGCTACACTGTTCTCTTTCAGGTTCTGTTCTGTCGAATAGTGCATGTCCTAATTGGGAAATACCATATATGCGAGTGTATGTGCCCGTTACACCCTTCACAACACATTCATTCCTTGAAGCACATAGATGATACTTCTTACATTTCTGGTTCTTGTTCAAATGTTGAGGGCTTTTTAACAGAGAACGGGTATTAATGGGAGTAACTTCTCCCCCAAAAGCAGAAATTCTCTGTAAAAAAAAAAAAAAAAAACTGATTATGAACTTGGAGCCTTTCAGCATTATGGAAGATATTTGGGTTTGGAAGAACAGTTTGTTTTATGAATTTTTCAACTATTCGGCAGCCACTATAATTTGCATAATTATGAAATCCTATTATTGACTCAAAACGTGTAGTAACGTAGGGCTGTTTGCAAGCCTTGAGCAGACATACACCCAGGTGAAGTGCTTCTCAGAAGAGTTGCTACAGGAGGGAAGGGGCCAAAGCTCACCCAGGGAGCGTTATCCCCCATCGCTCCCTGGTCCTGCACAGCCGCAGCTCCTCTGTGCGCTCCTCTTCCCTGAGGCTTTTTGAGTGGCTGCCAAGCCATGCAAGGGGCTCTTCAGAGCTTTGTCACAGGAACTTGTGAATCGAACACCTCGGTACACTTGTATTTTCAAACCAAAAGCCAGGGTCACAGCAAACCCTTGGAGCACAGGAGGCAGGCGTGATGACACAGGGGTGGCCTTGCTGCTGCCACATGAGCCCTGGGTGCAGATATCTGCCCTGGGGACAGGCAGGGACCTGGGAACAGTCACGTTGACGGTCGCCCCTGAAGATCCTTCCTCCACAGGGTGAGCCATTGCTAATGACATTTGCAGGGAAAGAAAGTATTTTGCTCAGCTCCTCTGCTTCTGCTTACTGTTTTGCTCTCTGGCATCGCGTTCCCGTGTTTGCGATACAGGCATCTCCACAGCAACAAGTCACACGCAGGGCTATGACTTCACCCGGGGAACACGCAGGAAGCCTTGAGGAGCTGTCAGGCAGCAGAGATGTTGTTCCAGCACGGATGCAGGAGGCAGATGGCGATGCTGCGCCCGGTCTCCACTGTCCTCCTTCCAGCGAGTCCCCGCCGGAGGTGATTTAGGCTCAAGAGAGAAGCAAGCCCCTCTGAAGGAACTCACTATTTTAATATCTGTGGAATAAGGCCTAAGAAAGACCTCAGGCTTTGGACAACTCTTAAAGAGTAACAATAAGGAAAATAGCTAGGCAGAGAGTGTCGTCATCTGACCTACCACCATAAATCTCCCGGAGCAGTCTGGTGTTGATGACCCTTCAGCTCGGTGAGAAAGAAACACAGCAAAGCAAACAATAGTCTGAGCAAAAACTTGCTAACAAGTTCATCTTTAATCAGTAATTAATGAACAGTTTTACTCATTCATCACAGCGTGAAGGCTTCCCCAGCTGCGCATCTGACACTGCAGGGAAAGCGTCCTGGCTCTGCTCTAAGCACTTTACAAGCCTGTGTATTAGTATCACGTTAAAGTGAATTACCTGAAGAGCCAGGAAGGGGAGATGTTTGCTAACACGCTATGCCCAGCAGTGAAAGAACTGTACAACAAATAACAAAGTCTCTTTGTCATTTTATCCATGATTTTCAGACCAAAGCAGGACCCCTCTCCGGAGATGCCGCCGTTCTGATGCAGACCTTGAGGATGTGTTGGACTTCTCCGCAGGCGGCTGGCACACGTGGAAAATTTTATCTGTTGTATTTCTGTGGCTGAAGTTTCTGGGTTTGTTTCACCCTCATCAGAGATTTTACTCTGACCAGGCTGCTGAACCTCTGAAAAGCCCAGACAAATGATCAGCATGCCGGTGTTTTGCCTGGAAAAAGGCTTCTGGATGTGAAAAGCAGAGCTCCCTTGCACATGGTATCCACATCCTTGCAAAAATGCACCAAATTCTACACTAGGAACAGGTATTTCTTAGAAGACTGTTGTAAAATCAAATGAGCTTATCATTTACGTTCTGCAATTTCTGTGTATTTTGTTATTTATTAGCAATTGAAATCAAGCCTCAGGATTTGGATCTCTGCAGTGTCCTGGATCTGGCTTTACGTTTGAACTCTCTGTTTGGGGAAGATTGCTGGTTACGAAAAGGAGAGAAGTACACTTTGCTGGAAAAGGTAAGTCCTTTTTTTTTTCCTGCTCTGTTTACTATGTTAATTGCATCAGTTGATTAAGCTAATGATGCAAACCCCAGCAGGGAAAGATTTTATCCTTGGAACTGACAAAAATGTTTCCCTTGTGCCTCGCAGAGCATGCAGTAACAACAAATATGCTTTGAGGTCCTGACAGTGCATCCGTACCAGGGGTTTTGCAAACCTAGTTAAATCACTTTCTAACAGAAGGAGAGCCTGGCTTTGTGGGCAAGTGTCCCTGCCCTGCTCTGCCGCACCAGCCAGGAGGAGGAGAGGGACAGTGGCTTGGTGCAGCACGGGGGGATGTTGTTCCTGAAACACACCATCAAACCACAGCTGCCCTGCAAAATGCCCTTTGTGAGTCATTAACAAACATTTCCTAGGGTTGTCCCTGTTGTGGTTTTTGTTAATAGCTGTTGTTTGGGTTTTTCCATGGGAAAGGCCTGGTTTGTAAATAATCTCCTAGTTTCCAGGTATAAAGGTGAAACAAGGTGTCATGTAAGGTGCCAAAGTATCAAGTGTGGAGTATCCTATTCCCTAAAAACCAGCTTTTGCTGTTTCAACCTGAGGGAATTAGTAAAGTCCTTCTGCCTGCAAAACAAACGTAAGCATAGTATAGTGAATACATTGTGCTAAGCAGTCTACCTATTTCTGTTCTATCCCAGCAACAGATCCTTAAGAGGTGCTGTCTGCAATGCTCTGCTTCTTGAAAGAGTCAAGACAGCTGCAAGAGCTTAAAATCCTTCAGACAAGAGGGACCTTAGTGGCCACTGCCGAGGGAGAGGTGTGAGGGTCAGTGCTGCTCCCGCAGCAAGAAGCTTTCCCCATGGACGCTCCCACAGTCGGTCCCCCTCTGGGCCACCCGCTGTGTCTTGCAGCAGCTACAGAAGGGAGTCCTGGTGCTGGTGTGACTTCTCCTTTCTCTGCTGTGCAGGGCTGTCCCACTGCCCCCACCAGGTGCCCAGCCCCTGCCAGCTTTGATGATCAGAGGGCTGGAGCACCTCTGCTGTGAGGACAGGCTGAGAGAGTTGGGGTTGTTCAGACTTGAGAAGGCTCCAGGGAGATGTTATAGCAGCCTTCCAGTATCCAAAGGGGGCCTACAAGAATGCTGGAGAGGGACTTTTTATGAGGGCATGTAGTGATAGGACAACGAGTAATGGCTTCAATGCTTGCAAATACTTAAAGGGAGGGTGTCAGGAGGACGGGGCTGGTCTTTTTTCAGAGCCCAGTGACAGGACAAGAGGAAATGGGCACAAACTTCAGTATAAGAGGTTCCACCTAAACGTGAGGAGGAACTTCTTTACTGTGAGAGTGGTAGAGCACTGGAACAAGCTGCCCAGAGAGGTGGTGGAGTCTCCTTCTTTGGAGACATTCAACACCCACCTGGACAAATTCCTGTGCAACCTGCTCTAGGTAGACCCGCTTTGGCAGGGGGGTTGGACTAGATGATCTCCAGAGGTCCCTTCCACCCCCATATGATTCCATGATTCAGACTGGAAGAGGGGAGGTTTATATTGGATATCAGGAAGAAATTTTTCACTGTGAGGGTGGGGAGGTTGGCCAGAGAAGCTGTGGATGCCCCATTGCTGGAGGTGTTCAAGACTGGGTTGGATGGGGCTTTGAGCAACCTGGTCTAGTGGGAGGTGTCCCTGCCCATGGCAGAGGGGTTGAAACTCGATGATCTTTAAGGTCCCTTCCAACCCGAACCATTCTGTGATTCCCACCCCACCTCAGGCTTCAACAATGCTGATATAAATGATGAGGTCTGGAGAAACTCCGTGTGGCTAAAGGGCAGCTCTTGCAGTGACCTCAGTGAGGAAGCCGTGCAGATTTGGACACCTCCTTGCCTGGTCCACGGTGCAGTGCTGTGGCTGTGCACTGCTCTGCCAGCTCAACAGCTCCGGGTTAGCTGGTACGTGCGACGAGACAGGCTGAGTAATTCTGGTGAAGCGGTTCTGTTAACTGATGCAACATCCTGTAGGATGAGGTGGCGAATCTTCGTGCCTTGACACCAGCTTTCTGACTGCACGACAGCAGCAGAGGAAGGCACTGGTAGAGCAGTGGAAAGAAATAACAAGAAATCCTGTTGGCAATTGCTGCTGGCATTGACCGCAGCATCCCTTCTCAATGGTTTCCAGGCTGATATACCCCCCGGTTGCACCCCCAGCACGGCCTGGAAGCAGGGGCAGTTGAGGGACACAGCTCCTGAGACCTGGGC
This sequence comes from Tringa tobata, assembly GCA_033628505.1. Taxonomy (NCBI): domain Eukaryota; kingdom Metazoa; phylum Chordata; class Aves; order Charadriiformes; family Scolopacidae; genus Tringa; species Tringa tobata. The sequence continues at coordinate 2,695 of JAHREE010122903.1, read as the reverse complement.
CACTGTGCAGGCCGAGGTCTTGTGCACCATACCCTGTGAGAGCACAGCCCTCCTGCTCCGGGGAAGCGGAAAGCTCAGGCAAGCGGAGAGGAAGCCAGACGGGGTTTCCGCTGCAGCGGGGCCGGCGCTGCCGCTCCCCGGCTGCCACCCACGCACCCACCACGGGCTGCCGGCTCCCGCCGAGGCGCTGCCCTGGGCTGGGATGTGTTCTGCCCTTTTATGGAGGCTGGCAGTGACCGGTGACACCAGGGGACATCGCGTTTCCCTCCCTGGGCCCAGCGAGGGCGGTTTCCAGCAAGCCCTGCAGCAGGCAGCGAGCTCTCGCTCCGCGGGGCTTTGGGGTGGAAAGGGTTGTCACTCGTGCAGGAAGCCCGGAGATGGTGGTGGCCGCAGCAGAAGTAACAAAAATGCACCTAAACATCTCTGGTCGGTGCAGCTGGTTGGGCTGCCATTATCTGTGACTCGCAGCAGGAAGGGAGCCCCGGGGGCACCACCCCAACCATCGCCCCCTTTGCGGGGCCCACGGTGGCCCCAGCCGGTCCCCCCGCCAGCTGCCAAGGGGCAGATTAACGGGGCGCAGCCGAGACGTCTTCGAGCAGTGCGTTTCAAACCGCCCATTTGTGGCCCAGACGCGAGCCGCCCCGGCAGCGCCACGCTGCAGCTCGCGATGCGGCCGCAATGCAAAAGCACTTCCTCTCACGTCTCTTTTTTTTATTAGCTGAAAGTAATTTTTGCTTCTTTAAGAAAATACATATGCAAACCACAGCCCGTCACCATGGTGACCACTGTATGCTACTGCGAATAGCTCATTTCACATCCTTAGACCTATAGGGTTTGGAAAGCGTAATTCTTCTGGCCTTTCACCGTTTCCCCTCTCGCTAGGCCACCATCCTGCTGTTGCAAGAAAAGCATGTTGTAATTAGCCCCGCGCGCTGCCGGAGGAGGCGGTGGCCGCGCTGCCGGAGCGCTGCAGCACGCTGCGACGCACCCCCTGTGCATCAGGGCCCCCCAGGTAAGAATCGTGCTTTTTTTACCCCGCTTTGTGGCCCTTGCCGGCCGGGCAAATTCATAGCAGAATAGTGTAGTGTTGTTCAGCGGGACACGGTAAGTTGTTTCGAAAGCTTTTGTTATGTCGGCGTTTTGTTGCGCCCACTTTGGCGTATAGGTCTTGCTGCTTGAGATAAGTTGGGGAAGATTTAAATAATATGCTAAAGAAATGAGCAGTAAATGCAAGATTTTGTTATGCAAAGTTTAAGTGGCAAAACTTCACAGTTCTGAGGAGTATTAAAAGTAGCCGTCGGATCCCAATGCAGACCCTTCCCGGTACTTGCTGGGGGTGCAGTGGGACCCCCATGCCGTGGAGCCTCCTCTGGGACCCTGAGTGAGCACCGACCCGTGCCCAGGGAATATGTGGGACAAACCTGGCGCGGGTCCATCGTTCTCTTGTCTTCTGGTTTTACTTTTATTTTTGTCAATTAATCTCCTGTGGTGATTGCTCCGCTTAAAAAAAGCCGAGAGAAAGATTTTTCACATGACTTTGGGAGCTCCCCGAGTTGCTGTAAGGGTTTGCTCCGTGCTGTTGGAGGCAGGGCGGGATGCTCGTCTGTGGCACCCCCGCCATGGCCGTGCTGCAATTCAGGGGTGTTTCTCAGCGGGGGCCGAGCGATGCTCCCCCTTCACCAGGGTCCCCTCCAGCCCTGGGCGAGGCGGGTGGATGCCTGTGCCCGGAGCATCACTCCCCGTCCCTGCTCTCGCTCCCCATCCCCACTCTGGGAGTTGTTGGTAAAACCCATGAGAAATCAAAATGCCATTAATCCCCTGAGAGCGAGCCCTCGGCTTCCGGCCATGCTACACGCTGCTGCCGGTGAGTGTCCTAACAGTTTTCCGCAAATAAATACGAAGTTGGATCGCAGGCAGGGTCTGCCCAGACCGAGCACCCACACTGCTCCCCGTGGAGGTTGGAGAGGACCCTGGCCCCAGCACCAGCTGAAGAGAGATAAAGAAATCGTCTTTGCGGAGAGCGCAAAGGATGTAGCACATAATTATTCGCTGTGAAATTAACAGTGTGGGTTTTGCTCATTTGTATGCTTGCAGACTAGTGGTGATTTAAAATACTTTATTACTTTTAACAAATAAACCGTCGCTTGGTAGTTGCAGGAGGCTTTAAAGTAAAAGGGCAATGCAGTGGAAGGGCCAAGTCTGAAATTTGTACATTATCTTTACTAAAATACGCATACGGATAATATCATTAAAACAGGAAAAAACCCAGTCTTTCAGCACCGTAGTGTGAAAGCGATGGCCTCCATGTTGCTGTGAAGCAGAAGCGGAAGTTCGTTACTGCAGAAGTTGCACTGCATTAGAGGAGATGTAACGATTGCTTTCTTGATCAGCGAGACTGAAATTTAATGTCCGACCTTTTCAGGGAAGTTGAGTTTCATGAGTGCCAAACAAATAACAGCCGAAGGAAGCAAATAGATTCTCTGGGAATCTAGTCTGCATTTGCAGCAAGTTATGTATCTGCCTTTAATAAAGGCTGGGGGGGGGTGGGAAGAAAATTCCGAGTCCAAGGTATATTTTGTGACTATTGTTATTTTGTGACTATTGTATTCCGGCTATTTGGAATGAAGCCACAAGACCTATTTCAAGCCAGATGGATTTGCACTATGATTTTTGTGCGCCCGTTTGAGAGGTGGGG